>JAFBJR010000033.1:0-122351 GCA_016785285.1 Brachirus orientalis | reverse complement strand
GGGGGGTGTTACTGACAGAAACCATCAAATAATAAAATTTCATACTTTTCTGTTTTTACCTTCATCTGAGCCACAGCCTCCACCTGAACACTGACGCTCCCTGAACCTGAGACCCAGGTCACCTGAGAGCACAGGGACATGTCATTCATGTGTTCATTCATGTGTTCATTCACTCCCTGAACCTGAGGGTTAGGGTTAGGACAGGGACATGTCATTCATGTGTTCATTCATGTGTTCATTCACTCCCTGAACCTGAGGGTTAGGGTTAGGACAGGGACATGTCATTCATGTGTTCATTCACTCCCTGAACCTGAGACCCAGGTCACCTGAGAGTACAGGGACATGTTATTCATGTGTTCATTCATGTGTTCATTCACTCCCTGAACCTGAGGGTTAGGGTTAGGACAGGGACATGTCATTCATGTGTTCATTCACTCCCTGAACCTGTGACCCAGGTCACCTGAGAGTACAGGGACATGTCATTCATGTGTTCATTCATGTGTTCATTCACTCCCTGAACCTGAGGGTTAGGGTTAGGACAGGGACATGTCATTCATGTGTTCATTCATGTGTTCATTCACTCCCTGAACCTGAGACCCAGGTCACCTGAGAGGACGGTGACATGTCATTCATGTGTTCATTCCCTCCCTGAACCTGAGGGTTAGGGTTAGGACAGGGAAATGTCATTCATGTGTTCATTCATGTGGACTCATTCATTTATTCATAGACTCAGACAAGTAAAGGCTATTCATTAATTCATTCATTCATTCGTCTGCTCATTCATTCACTGATCCTGAGACCCAGATTACCTGAGACAAAAGGTATGTAAACATTATTCATTCAATCACTCACCCACTCACAGTGGAACCTAAGACCAGACCACCTTGGATGATAGGAATACATTATTCATGTGTTCATTCATTAAATCTCATGTTTGGTAATTCCCATTCAGTCATTCATCAATTCCCTTATTATTTCATTAATGAATTCACTCACCGTTGTGTTGGAAGTCGGCGCTCCTCAGTGTTCCCTGGATGCCGTGCACTGCAGGAGTGACCAGAGGGGGCGGAGCCATGAGGCGGAGAGGAGTTTGCTTCACTCTGATTGGTTTCGAGGCTGGTTTGCGGACAGGGAGGGAGTGGCCATTTTCTGACCACGCTTCTATCTTCCGCGCTGCGGGGTCTGGCCCTGTTGCCATGGAAACGGCCGATCCACACCTCTGGAGAAACAAACAGTGATGTCATCCAGTGAAGCTGTGATGTCATACAGTGTGATGTGATGATGTCATACGTTTTTTTTTTCCAGGAAGTTACCCGATGTTTGTGTGGAGATGCTTCCTCGCTCTTCTGCAGTTTTCCCACAAGTATGGCGCCTCCTGCTGGACAAACATCGGACAGACGTCCATTTGGTGGAGCAGAAAGACAGACAGACAGACATGAACTGATGAATGTGCTTGTCCTGCTAAAACATCTCCAAATGGCCGCCGCCGCCGCCGCCAATGTTTTCTCTCTGTGGTGATAATGTGTGCGTGTGTGTACATGTGTTTGTTTACCTGTGGTTGGTGTGGTGAGGTCATGGTGAGTTCTCTGAACTGGTCTCATCTTCAGCGTAGGTGTCGGTAATCTTCCCTCCTCCCTGCACGCACACACACAGACACACGGGTGCACGCACGCACACACACATGTGCACGCACACACACACACATTAGAACACAGTCTGTCATGTTTCAACTAAAACTGCACTTCATAAATTCAAATTTTAGGAAAAATTGCATCAGCTCAGGGTTAGGGTTAGGGCGTTTGAAGGCTCCTCCAAATCTGTACTTCCACCCCAGGATTTTACAGACATTTGTTTATGTTAACAAAGTTACACAAACAACTTCAAATTCAAGAATTGAAGTCATTTTAAAAACAGATGTGTGTTCACATTATCAATTGTTTCAAGTGGAACTGAAGCTGAAGAGAGAAACTCACTCATTTTCTCCTTCTTCTTCTTCTTCTTCTTCTTCTTCTACTTCTTCCCATGCTGTTGGTCTCTCTGCTGGAGGACTTGGAGGTGTTTGTATCTTTGTTTGTATGTTTTTGTTTGTGTTCTTGTTTATTTTTTCTGAGCCCACGACAGACGACACCTTACTGGAGTGACTGGAATGAATGTGGAGAGAAAACACACACGAAGCCTTGAGGATCAAATCAGTGATTAGTCGACAAAAACACAGGGTTTTTTTTTTACATTTCAGAGAAAAAAAAAAAGAAAGAATGAGAGAAAAATTAGAAAAAAATGAAAAAAAAAAAACCCAAACATTTTTGACCTTTAATAGACAAAAAACCCACAAAAAACAAGAAAAAAAACCACACATTTTTTCACATTTAAGAGACAAAAAAGAGACTTTATAAAGACAAAACTACTGATTAGTAAAATTATTAACAGACAAATCGATGATATAAAAGATATCATCGATTTGTCCCCGATATTTTTTTCCCTTTCTCTCACACACACCTGTGCAGGTCTAGCGCCTCCACACAGGGCGAACTGTGGCTGTCTGCGTCCTGACAGAGGTCAAAGGTCAGGCGGGGAGAGGGCGGGTCAGAGTCGGTGGTGTCGGCGGGCTCCCACAGTGCGGTTTGGTCTGACCGCAGCTGACCCAGGTGATCTCTGGAGAAGTTGATGCCCCAGGCTCGGCAGCGGTACGACGAGGCCTGCTGACGCAGCTCGGCGACCTGGAGACGGAAAAACGACGCAAAAAAGTAAACAAACGCAAAGGCAACGTCTGTTTTAGCGATGTTCATATAAACTAGTTAGGGGATATATTATCTCCTATTATTATTATCATCAAAAAAAAGTTACAAAATGTTATAATTTTATTTTAAAAAAATGTATCAATGTTACAAAACATTACATTTCTTAAAAACTTTACAATTCCTTGTGATTTATTTGAAAGTCCCCGTGCAATAATTTTTTTGGTAACAGCATTAAAAAGAATTTATAAAGTTTTTTAATAGCTTAAGTAATTTTCTGTAATACTGGTAACGTTACTTCTAATATTACAAAATTTTGTTTTTAAGAAATGCAAGTGATGTTTTGTAACAATTTTTTTTTTAAACAAAATTATAACATTTTGTATAATAATATATATCCCCTAACTATTTTATATCAATAATTATCGTGCATTTCTGTATAATTACTAAAACAGACTTTTTTTCTTATGCTGTGAAAGTAATAAATCACTAACAATTATCATCTAATGAAATCTACTGTATGTCAGATTGCACCTGCGGTACCTTAAGAACATGTACACGTATTATCTCACCATTAGACCAACTGGAAACTGAAGTTTGTAAACCACTCACTCTCCTACACCAAAGTCCATAGAGAAAATCAGTGATTTTATTTAAGCAAAGCTGAGTGAGAGATTTAAGTGGAACACAGGTGACAGGAAGTGACATCAAATCCCTCTCCATTCCAGTGACTCAGCATTATTTAAAAGGCTGTAAATGCAGCAGATTATTCTTTTTTGTAACATATAAACACTGACAGCAGCAGAGACGCTCCTTGTGACCGTTGACCTGACGATCAGTTTGCCAATGAAGCTTAAATTCACCAGACAGAGATCACTGTTCAATCGTCCGGTGAAATTTTCCGTCCTGTGGTCTGAGCCGTTGCTTCATGTGGAGGGAAACTGACGTGTGACACCACGAGCTTGCAGCTTCACAGAAAACAAGGCTTGCATACTCACAGCAGACTTGAGGTTTGGTTCAGATTCAGCTTTGAAAAACAGGGTCGGGGGGTAATCCAGGATCTGGACTGGGGTCGTGGTCAGGTCACTGCTGAATTTACCAGAACTGACAGCAAACAAGACGCCGAGGTCTTATTTACATATTTTGAACTGGTTTGATCAAACAAACCTTTTATCTTTGCTTGACGTTTTCATTCAACACATTTAAGTAACTATTTGTTGGTTGTTTTTGATCTGAAAACAAGACTGTGAAGAAAAAAAAGTAGATTTTAGCCACTTAACAAAAGACTCAAGTTCTGCATCACCTCGAGTCTATGATATCCAAGGAATATGATCACTGCTTTATCTCACTGTTAGACAGACTTTTCCAAAAGGAAACTGAACTTTGTAAACCATTCACTCTCCCACACCAAAGTCCACGAGAAAATCTGTGATTTTTACATCACAGCACACAGGAGTTGTTGATCCACTGCTGCCTCCATCAGTAAGTTCAAATGTCTTATTTTGTCACTTCAGTGTTTGATATTTACTTCAGTGATGCAAACTGACCACACGAGGCAGCAGCAGACCAGCAGCTCCTGTGTCCATGCGAGCTAAAAATCAGATTTTCTCTATGGACTTTGGTGTGGGAGAGTGGGTGGTTTACAAACTTCAGTTTCCTGTTGGACAAGTTTCCTGCTTAACGGTGAGACAAAGATACATATTCTTAAAATATCATAGACTTAAACTGACATAGATTTTATTCACAAAGTCTTTTGTTAAGTGGCTTGTGAACCACTCACTCTGGTCTACTGCTGCCTCCTGTGGTCAGTTCATGTCACTCAGGTCAATTCTGAACCAAGGATTTCAAACACTGAAGTGACAAAATAAGACATTTGAACTTACTGATGGAGGCAGCAGTGGATCAACAACTTCTGTGTGCTGTGATGTTAAAAATCATGGTGTAGGAGAGTGAGTGAGATAAGGATGTGAACATATTCTTAGCTAAAAACTGGGCTAAAAGACAAAATCGGCAGCTTTAAGAGCTGAGGATCCACGGCAGCTCCGCCCACAAACTTTTGGCCACATACAGAAACAATCATTTTAAAGAAGCCGATGATTTAGGTCCAACATGAAGGAGTTTATTGATCCAGGTGAAGCTGTTTGGTGTGTGTGTGTGTTCTTGTACTTGCTGCAGAGTGAGGACCAAAATTTGTCTAAACACCTACAAAGTGAGGACATTTTGACAAAGTGAGGACATTTTGACAAAGTGAGGACATTTTGGCTGGTCCTCACTTTTTTTCACCCCTTAAAATGGCTTTTTCAGGGTTAAGACTTGGTTTTAGGGTTAGGGTTAGAATTGGGTTTAGGTTTAGGTTAGGGTAAGGCATCTAGTTGTGATGGTTAAGGTTAGGGTAAGGGGCTAGAGAATGCATTATGTCTATGAGGGTCCTCACTCTGATAGAAGCGCAAACATGGGTGTGTGTGTGTGTGTGTGTGAGTGAGAGAGAGAGGGAGAGAGAGAGAGAGAATGAGTGTGTGTTTTGCTGACGATGGAAAACCTGAGTACTGAGTATCAGCAGTAAAAACACAGAGCTTTATTTCAGGGAAACAACCCTTCATTAGTCAGTTTCTCACACACGTGCAACTGTCTAACCTGAGGGGTGTGGCCGTCCATGGCGCCGCCTTTCTCTGGCGTTCTGTAGGGAGGAGAGTGAAAGCTGGACTGATACTCTGTCAACTTCCTGTCAGACACACAGACGATGTCATGAACATCGCTGCACACACTGTACGCTCTAACACAGCGTCTCACACACACACACAGAGAAACACAAACCTGTGTCGTCTCTGCACCTGAGGAGGAGGAGGGGACGTGACATCGTCTGCTGGGCGGGGCTTCTCCCGAGACTCCTCCCTCCTCTTTTTATTCATCTGAAATGTTTAAAATGTTCTTATATAAATACAGTCAATGGGGGAAATAAAACACACATTTACAAAGACACACAGACATACAAAAAGACACGCATTCACACACAGGTACACGTACAAAGACACACGCATATGCAAAAACACACACATACATACGTGTGTACCGTGTATGTGTGGAACAAAGGGACTCGCTGATGTTCCAGATGTTTCCGAAGGCGGGGCCCAGTGGGAGGAGCCACGCCCTGGAAGCTGCGCCGATACTCAGTTTCCATGGGAACTTGGCTTTTCTTAAAAGGAGGGATAGACCTGCTGCTGGAGTACATCACCTGCAGGGTCAAAGGTCACTGGTCAGCAGCAACCAACACATCACATAAAAAAAAAAAAAAAATCAAATCAAGCAACCAGATTACTGAAACAGCTCAATAAAATAAGCTGTCACACATCAATAACCAGTGAAGTCAATGAAACACAAACTGGAAACAAATAGTCTACCTCCACCTGGTGGACACAACGCTGAACTGCAGATGTTTGAGCTGCTTTCACGCTATTGATCACTGTGTGATCAATAATGTGTATTGGAGGGTGATCAGAAGTGTACCTTTTCTGCTGTCAGTAAAGGTGAAGCTGAGGTCACAGGTTTCTTCCACTTGAACTGCCTGTGGTACTCTGACCTCTGACCTGCCCACCTCTGACCTGCAGACCTAAGTCCCGCCCTCCACCGCAGATCGTGCTCATCCTGCAACACAAAAGGGGACGGAGTTCCTGTCAATCACTGTGCGTGCCGTTGTCTGACACGCAGGTGTGAGGCTGCTCACCTGATTGGCCGACGGCTGCTGCTCTTCCTGTGCTGCAGATGTCAGAGGGCGTCTGGGCTGTAAATGGCTCTCGGGCTGAGTGGGGCGGGGCTTAGCTGAGGAAACACAACATTTAAAACCATGTTAATAAGATAAGAGACAGTTCAAGGTCTTCACACTTTAAAAGCTGTTACTATAAAGGAAGGAAGGTATTCGCATATTCACAGCTGTGCTGTGGAGCCCCCTGCTGCTGAGAAACAGCCTGAAACTTCATCGTCCAACAGGAAACTTGACTTGTAAACCAATCATTTTCCCACACCAAACTCCATAGAGAAAATCTGTGATTTTAGCTGATGGGGACACACAAGCTGCTGGTCTACTGCTGCATCGTGTGGTCAGTTTGTGCCACTGAGGTCAATCTAAACACAAGATTTCAAACACAGAAGACACAAAATAAAATATATTGTTATAAAAACTTGCAGTTGTAAGCTTTCAAAGATTTTCTTCTTTTGTTTAGTGGCAAAGATTAGTTTTTCCTCGTCTCCACTGGGAGCCTCAGACTGGTTCTCAGCAGCAGGGGGCGCTCCCACACTTCAACTGAAATTCACAGCTTGTAGAACAAAAATGGTATTATTTAAGTCTGTGTTTACTGGGTTTTTCATCTGATCCTGGTTCTGCTCCATGGTGTCTTCTCTCTGGTGGTTCTGGTTCTGTATCAGGTCTTGGTCCAGGTGGAGTCTCTGGCTGCACAGAAGCCTCAGGTTCTGTGGGAGGTGCTGGAGCTTCTGGTTGGAGGGAAGTCGAGCGTCTGTTTGAGGCTGAAGAGGAAAACATTTCCCCTTACTCACATCGAATTTTAATAAAAAACAAACATTTTTAACAGCTTCTTCTTACGTCTGTTGTCGACACCGAGCACTGAGGTCCCATTTCTGTGAGCAGTAGTGGTCGGTTCAGATAGGGGGCGCTGTCGTTGTGATGGACAGAGGAGGGGGGAGCAGGAGCGAGTGAGACCGTGACGATTCCTGCGACGCTGCAGACCAGGTTCTCTGCTGATACCTGAGAAAACAGAGAGATTTATCGTTTGTTTGTTGTTTTTCTCTTTCATATTTATAAATCAGGCCCAGTTTTTGACTGATTTCATATCAGTCACATGTCCTGGTTAATTTTTTTTAATATACAGAGTTTTGGTAAGAACTTACAGTTCCTGACGGAGTGAAGGCCAGCCACTGGGTGGCAGTGCTGAGGAGACACACTCCTGGAGCGGGAGACGCCGAAATTCCTCTGGTATTCACTCTGACACTGAAACACCAACAGAGACATTGCTGGGGAAACTGTGAGGACGATTAGATCAGTGGGCCCAGGACACTGGGTCAGGACCCTAAAGGTGTGACGCAGGAGATTCTTTTTAGGACCTAAAAAAATGTCCCAACCTTTTTATTCAGATTTATTTATATATGTTTTGAATAGGATTCAGATAATTAAGTTATTCTTTTATCAATTAAAATGATATTATAGTTGAGGCTGAAATTATTAGCCCCCTATGGAAATTACATTGCTTTAAACGGTATTTCTCAAGTCCTATTAAACAGAGCAAAACAATTCTGTGTGGAATTCAGATATACTGGAAACATGTCCTTTGGTCAGATGAGACCAAACTAGAGCTCTTTACCCATAGAGACGTTGTTTATGTTTGGAGAAAGAAGGGAGAGGAGTATAACCCAAAGAACAGCGTCCCCACAGTGAAACATGGTGGTGTGAGTATTATGCTGATGCCTCAGTGAGTCTGGAACTGGGAATCTCATCAAGGTGGAAGGAATCATAAAGGAAGAAGGATGTGTGAAGATGTTGAAAGAAAACCTGAAGCAGTCAGCAGCAAAACTGGGTCTGGGTCGTCACTTTGTCTTCCAACACGACAACGACCCAAAACATACGTGGCTCCTGGTGAAGAACGGCCTCCAGAAGACCAGAGTGAACGTTATTGACTGGCCTGCACAAGGTCCTGACTTAAATCCCATTGAAAATCTTTGGGGAGAACTGAAGACGAAGGTCCACGCCAGAAGGTCATCAAATCTGGAGGCGCTTGAGCGATTTGAGAGAAGAATGGGCTGGGATTCCTCAGGAGACGAGTCAGAGACTTGTTGAAAACTACAACAAACCACTGCAGGCTGTTGTCCAGCAAAAAGGAGACACGACTGACTTTTAGCATCAGGGGGCTAAAAGTTTTTGGTTTTGTGGAATAAGTCAAATAATGGAAGCATCAAAACAAAACAAGTATATTTGAAAAAGCTGTTAAAAATTCTTTTTAACAGTAGTTCTGTTTAACAGTACGGGGGAGCTACTTTTAAAAAAATCAAATTTTCGTCGTTCATAATTTAGTTCATAAATTATGTTCATAATCTAAAATTGACTGTAGTGTAGTGTGTGTGTGTGTGTGTGTTCTTGTACTTGTTGCAGAGTGAGGACATTTTGTCTGGTTCTCACTGTTTTCACCCCTTAAAAGGGCTTTTTCAGGGTTAAGACTTGGTTTTAGGGTTAGAATTTGGTTTGGGTTAGGCATCTAGTTGTGATGGTTAAGGTTAGAGTAAGGGGCTAGGGAATGTATTATGTCTATGAGGGTCCTCACTATGATAGAAGCAAGAACGTGTGTGTGTGTGTGTGTGTGTCAGCAGGTATTTGGCTCAGTCCAGGGCTCAGAGATCTGTCCTGGGGGATTGTGGGTATTTTCATGTGTCAATTCACATCAGGTTCAATATGAAAGCGTTCAACACACACATATACTTTTCTTGTGTTTGTGTGTGTGTGTGTGTTTCTCTGGGTGTATTAATCATCCAGATGTGGACTCAGCACACGTTCAGAAAAGCTGAGAACACACACACACACACACACAGGTTTGTGCAGCTATTCTTCTCAGGACTCGGCACTGACTTCCATTCATTTGGACAGACTGAACAAAGCCTTATCACTAACTTTAACCATAACCAGCTAATGACTAACCTTAACATAGACTAACACAGTTCAAATCTTAGTCCTGAACATAACCAGTTCATCAGAAATGAGGTTCTGCCGCGTTAGGACCAGGTTTTGGTCTCCAGAAAGATCAGAAAAAGGTCCTGAATGAGACCTTTATTTTTGAAGAGTCTTCCTCCTCTTCATTCTGTTTTATAGAGACCGATAGATTATTGATGGAGGGATGGAGGAATCAATAGGAGGAGACAGGCTGAAACGAGGCCACACGCCTGCTCAGATTCATCCCTTCATTCTGCTGGAAGTCAGGTTTCTAATGTGGACAGAGAGGATGAGGAGGAGGAGGACGAGGAAGAGAGGGGGAGGCAGGGAAAGAATGGGGAAAAGGAAAGAGAGTGAAATTGAAAAAGGGAGAAAAGGGTGGAAACAAGCAGGTTTTAGCGGAGTCATCACAAAGAAGGCAGATATGGAAATAAGGAAGCATTACTAGTTAAAGAGGAGAGCAAAGAGAAGATGGACGGAATAAAGTACAGGAGGAAAGAAAAGTAAAATGGGTAAAAACAGAAAGGGAAGGAGAATTTGGGTAAGGAAAGGAGGAGGTAAGGGAGAAAATTAGGAAGTAGGAGATTTTTTTTTAAAAAAAGAGCAATAAGTGAGCAATAAGGAGGCATGGAAAGGAGAAAAGGAGAGGAGGAGATAGGAGGCGTTATGAGTTAGCGCAGTGTTTTTCAACCTTTTTTGAGCCACGGCACATTTTTTAAGTAAAAGAAAAATCCTGGGGCACACCGCCAACCAAAAATGTTACAAAGTATCACACATACAGTATATAAAAGTATATAAAGTACACGTTTAACCCTAACCCTTAAATGGTTAATACTTACTTAGACCACGTACACATGACAACACAATGGGATTATTATTTTTTTTTTTTTTTGCAGGCTGAAAAAAATTGCGTACACACTGACAATGGATCGGAAACACGTCGCGTAAAGATGGGAACGGAACACATGGTGAAATCGATGTAATACATATGCCACACCTACATGTGGCGCTGTAAACAGACCAGGACAGAGCCACCGGACACAGCAAAACAATAGAGGAAGAAAAAGGGCGCATGCGCATAAAATCCTTAATCTACCACGGGCCAAGTACAAACCAAAACAAACACAACAAGAAGATGAGTTGTGGTTGGTATAAGATGATGAGGTTTTGTTGCAATAGTGCTAATAAACTTAGCAGCGCCTGCAGCACAAACACAGCTCTGTTATCCACCATTGTTGTTGTTACCAGTTGTTGCGTGAGGTGACGTCTTGTCCTGGTCACGTGACGGTGAAGGTAAAGTGACGTCATCGTTTTCAAAAAGTACCGGCTTCCTTGTCTACATGATTTTTCCACTCTGGAACCTGTTCTCAAAAAGTATCGCTTCAGGGCGCCCAGAACGCCGGTCCCATGTGTACGAGAGGCCGAATCGATAAAAAAACTTTATCGGATCGACCTAAATCCATTCCCGAGTGGATTAGGCATTAGTGTGAAACCTAGGTCTGTTTAGATGAGCACAAAGCTGATATGCTAAGTTCGTCACGCTGCCTGATGCCCCCTACTGGCAAGAAAGATTCACTGCATTGAGGAGGTGGCGAGTGTGCGCGCGTGCGCATGCTCATGTTCAGCAGATAGAGCAATTACACGGGCCGGAACTAAGGTGCCGTCTCCTGTTTCCTGTCAGGTGCTATTGAAGATGGAAAATTATCCACGGCACACCCGATGTGTCCGTGGCACGGGGGTTGAAAATCACCTCAAAGTATAGGAGGAAAGGAGAAATTGAAGGAGACACCTGTCTGCTGTCAGTCCAGGCTGAACAGGCTGAAGCTGTGGACAAGCAGATGGACAGCGCCCCACAGTGGCTGTCTGAAGAAGTGCACACATTATCCTCAGTGTGTCAATATGACGTCCACACACACACACAGAGAGAGAGAACATTATTTATTCAATATTCCATTACCTTCTCATTTGGGGCAAGAGTCATTTATCCTCATCAGGAAAGCGAGAAAGAGAGAAACAGGATATTGTGTATTAACTCCATCTGTGTAATGAAGTGGATCAGTGTGTGTGTGTGATTGTGTGTGTGTCAGATGTCGAAATAAACAAGAACGACACACAGATTATAGATCCACTACAGTTTCTCTGTGATCCATGGGAAGAACTGACGCATAGTCAGCACTGACTGCACTGTGAGCGCCCCCTGCTGCTGGGAACCGGCCTACAACATGGTGGACGGCTCTCAGTAGAGACGCAATGGAAGACAAGAAACCACTCACTCTCCTACACCAGAGTCCATAGAGAAAGTCGGTGACTTTAGATTGCCGGGACACAGGAGTTGTTGATCCACTGCTGCCTCCATCAGTAAGTTCAAATGTGATATTGTGTGAATTGAGTGTTTGAAATCCTACTTTCAGTTTTACCTCAGTGACATAAATTGTCCACAGGAGGCAGCAGCAGACCAGCAGCTCCTGTGACCCCATGAGCTAAAATCACTGATTTTTTCTATGGACTTTGGTGTGGGAGAGCGAGTGGTTTACAAACTTCAGTTTCCTGTTGAAAAAGTCTGTCTGACAGTGAGATAAAGACATGATCATGTTTTTAACTTATCATAGACTTAAAGTGATGTGGATTTTATTATATGTGAGTGTTTTTTTTAAGTGGCTTTTTAACCGCCCACTCTCCCACACCAAAGTCCGTAGATAAAGTCAATGATTTTAGCTTATAGGGACACAGGAGCTGCTGGTCTACTGCTGCCTCGTGTGGTCGGTTTGTATCACTGCAGTTAATATGAACGAAAGGATTTCAAATGCCAAAGTCACAAAATCAGACATTTGAACTGACTGATGGACGCAACAGTGGATCAACAACTCCTGTGTGCTATGATGTAAAATTACTGATTTTCTTTATGGACATTTGTATGGGGAGTTGATTGGTTTGCAAACTTCAGTTTCCTGTTGTAAAGTCTGTATATATTTTTAAGATATCATAGACTTAAGCTGACATAGAATGTATTAGTTATTTTCTTAAGTGGCTAAAATAGTTTTTTTTCCTGTGTTTTCACTGTGAACACACTGACCCGTTAACATTGTTGTACAGTGTAAACAGGTCGTCTACTGTGTGTGCGTGTGTGTGCGTGTGGGTGTGTGTGTGTGTGTGTGTGTGTGTCCTGCTTGTTTTAAGTGTGACATATGAACTGTAGCTGTGGAGAAAATATGAGAGCACGGTGACCTGTAGCAGGCGTGTAATGACTCACACCCACTCGCCTTCACGCTGCGGTGTTCATTACGGTGACTGATCTGCCCTGTGATTGGTGCAGACATTTCGGATGCGAGGAGACAAATCCGATTGGCCGAGAGGAACGTGTGAAATTAAAACCTTGACTGATGGAGGAGAAGACAAATCTGTTTTCCTCCTCGTTAACAGTCTGACCTCCTTCATTAGACTGATGTTAGCGTTGCTAACGAGCACTTCCTGGACCATCACATGACCCAGATAACCAAATGGGTGGGGATAATTTATATATCTTTACCAGGAGAACACGCCAATGGAGCAGGGAAAGCATATAATAAGTCAGACAGTCGGGGGGGGGGGGCACCTGTCTTGTGATTGGTCGATCAGCCAACATCTGTTGCTGTTCAGATTTCTGCAAAAATTTTGCAGATTATCAACAATATGATGAATTCCTGCAGAAGGCAGTCTCACACACACACACACAGCAGGAACCTGGTGCTAGAGAGTGAATTAAAGTCTTTGTCACTTAATTTTGTAAATGCACGCTGAGAGCCGATGATTTCAATTTCAATCACCCACTTAAATGGAGATTTAGAGAAATAATGGCGACATTATGAAAATAATACAGTATAATTACTATAGTTTGCATTTATATTTAATTACTAGACATCAAGCCAAACATGAACTACTGCTAATGCTATTATTGTTCTTATATTGTATTTGAAGTGATTGAAGTAAGTGTATAATGAATGTTTTTGTCACATTTATTTTTGGGCAGTTTTAGCCGGTCATCTCCCGACACCAAAGTCCAAAGAGAAAAATCACTGATTTTACATCACAGCACACAGGAAGTGGTTGATCCACTGCTGCCTCCATCAGTAACTTCAAATGTGTCATTTCTATTCTATTAAAGTGAGGACCCTCATAGACATAGTACATTCTCTAGCCCCTTACTCTGACTATAACCATGACAACTAGATGCCTAACCCTAACCCTAAAATCAGGTCTTAACCCTGAAAAAGCCCTTTACAAAAGTGACGATCAGCCAAAATGTCCTCACACTCTGCGGTTTATACGATTTTTGGTCCTCACAAATACAAGAACACACACACACACAGAGGCAGCAGCAGCATTTCTTTAAAACACAGTAATGTTTGTGAATCTGTTCAAATCAGTTTGACAGCAGAACAGCGTCTGCTTTAGGAGAAAACACGTGTTTCCAGGGTTGGTACATTGTACCAGCCGGTGTCCTCCACAATGTGACTTTGTGATATGCAAACTAGTCTGTGTGGTTCCCCGTCTGCCACTGGACCGGGAAGGTGGAGTTGCACTTGGCCTGGGTGGGGACTGGTGAGGCCACTGAACCTCCAGGCTCCACACAGGAAGTGGCATTTAATTTGATTAATGCTAAGAAACTGGGCACAGACAATTCCAAGATTTTCATTTGTTTAGAAACACCAGGTACAGTGTTGATGCTGTTGTACCCATCTTTTTTTTTTTTTGGTTAATTCTCCACAAAAAGGTGGAGTTAGTTTAGTTTGGTTTTGTCCTTTGTGTTTTGACTGTTGTTGTAGTTTTGAGTCCTTTTTTATTTTGTTTGGACAGCATCCACTGCCTATTTCCATTGTTGGCCACTTTATTTTAGAGCATATTTTTGTCATTCCTTTATGAAGTAAATTCTCTCTTTAAACCATTGTATGTTCTTCCCAAATCACGTCAAACGAGCAGAGACGTAACAAGGCTTTTTTTTGTTTTGTTTTTTAATTTTTCCACCAATATTTTTGCTCACATTGACAGTTTCACGTTCTCTGCTTGTTCACACTCGTGTCAGCTGGAAATAAAACATTAGTGTGCGTGTGTGTGCTGATAACAGTGCTCATCGAATAATCAGCCACAATTAACGTCTCGGCAGAAAAGACAGAGAAGACGGTGGGTGGAAGCTTTCAGCCACAAAACCATTGAAATGGTAATATCTGTCACACACACACACACACACACACACGCTGGTGAAGAACAGAAGGATTTTCATTTTTCTGTCTCTCAAACCTTTTATTATGACGTGAATCTGAAACCAGTCATTAGAGACAGAGGAGACTTTTCAAACTCTGACTCGTTATTTCTTTATTTTTTTAATGAACTCTTTTCAGTTTCTAAAGATAACATTAACATTTTTCTTTTTGAGGTTTTAAATTTGACTTTTTTGAGTCTTTTAACGTTTGTCTTTTTTTAGTCTTTTTTGAGTCTTCAAATTTATATATATTTTTTTTTTTTTTGCAAAGACTCATTTTGCAAAACTCTGTCTTCATAATCGCCTCCTGAGACTGCTTTGCTCAGAGGCACAGAGGCAGATGCTTTCCAACTTGCAACCATGGCAACAGAGTCAGAGGCCTGCTGCCATGGTTGCCCCAGAGAAAGAGAACCTGTCATTCATTCATCTCTCTCTCTCTCGCTTATGTTTCTGAATCTGACGGGATTATAATCTGACATGAAACCTTCATCACACACACACACACACACACACACACACTTTAAAACACAGTAATGTCAGTGAAGCTGTGTAAATCAGTTTGACAGCACAACAGTTTCTGTTTTAGGAGAAAACACAAGACGTGTTTTCAGGGTTTTTATTTTTTCCTTTTTCTTTTTCCACCAATATTTTTGCTCACATTGACAGTTTCATGTTCTCTGCTTGTTCACACTCGTGTCAGCTGGAAATAAAACATTAGTGTGCGTGTGTGTGCTGATAACAGTGCTCATCGAATAATCAGCCACAATTAACGTCTCGGCAGAAAAGACAGAGAAGACGGTGGGTGGAAGCTTTCAGCCACAAAACCATTGAAATGGTAATATCTGTCACACACACACACACACACACACACACACACGCTGGTGAAGAACAGAAGGATTTTCATTTTTCTGTCTCTCAAACCTTTTATTATGACGTGAATCTGAAACCAGTCATTAGAGACAGAGGAGACTTTTCAAACTCTGACTCATTATTTCCTTATTTTTTTAATGAACTCTTTTCTCTTTTCAGTTTCTAAAGATCTCTGCGTTTCTAGTCTGATGTTTAGAAAATATTTAGTCTCAAGCTTTTGCAGGTTTAAAAGTTTGATCATCTTGTCTGAAGAGTCCAGTCTTTTATTTCTGTTGGTTTTTAAATGTGAAAGTTAAGTATCTGTTGGTTTTCAAGATTCTATTCACATTGTCTTTCCCCTGTCATTGTTACTCTGTTGAATTTTTAGTTTTCAACTCTGTGGGTCTTTAACTTTTCTCTTTTTTTTAATCTTCAAATGTCATATTTTTTTGCAAAGACTCATTTTGCAAAACTCTGTCTTCATAATCGCCTCCTGAGACTGCTTTGCTCAGAGGCACAGAGGCTGATGCTTTCCAACTTGCAACCATGGCAACAGAGTCAGAGGCCTGCTGCCATGGTTGCCCCAGAGAAAGAGAACCTGTCATTCATTCATCTCTCTCTCTCTTTCTCACTCACTCACTCGTGTTCATGTCAGTTCAGGTTTCTGAGTCTGACAGGATTATAATCTGACATGAAACCTTCATCACACCCACTGACGGGGAGAGAGAGAGAATAGAAATGAAGGCTACAGACTCTATTCATTTGGAGTGCACACACACGTTTGTGCTTCTATCAAAGTGAGGACCCTCATAGATATAATACATTCCCTAACCCTAACCCTAAAACCAGGTCTTAACCCTGAAAAGGCTCTTTAAAGAAGTGAGGACCAGCCAAAATGTCCTCACTTTGTCAAAAATGTCCTCATTCTGTAGGTGTTCATACGATTTCTGGTCCCCACTCTACAACAAGTACAAGAACACACTCACACACACACACACACACACACACCAGCAGCTTTCTGTAGTTTGGATTACAGGCCTGAGTGTGAGCATGAATCTGGGGATTTGACAGCAAATGAAAAGTCCATGCCGCCTTTTTAACCCTGGTCATCGGTTCACACGCCTCGATAATCACATTACTGCAGCAGAAATCAATCTTTAATAACAAACTCGCCTGTGCTGCTGGAAGAATCACACCCTCTCCCTCTCTCTTCATCTCACCCAACGTCCTAAAAAACCAGACTGAGCTTCCACAGAGTAATCTGACCACACCAGGCTCCACAGCACTGGACCTGTATTGATCATGGAGCAGAATCATTACATTAACCTGGAAACATAAGGTTCTTCAGTTCATTTACCCATAAGAAAGAGAAACACCTGAGGGCAAGTTACATTTTAAATCATTACAAGACAATTCTGTGGCACAAAAATATCCTGACTCTACATTAGAGCTGGGGGCGATGTGTGACATTATTTGTGCTAATTTGAATGTTTGGTTCTTGAAAAAGTGTAAAATATGATAATTGGGTTTGTGACTTTGGGGGGGGGGGAGAAGTGTGAATGACTCACTGACAGAAGATGCCGCTAAAATTATCTGAGTCGTATTTGTGTGGTTTTTTTTTGAACAAGCTTAACAGAATTTAGAGATTAATATCTGCACTTAACCTACAGTAACACCATAGCAGTGGTGTACACAGACATTTGGAAGAGTAGGGGTGAAAAATAAAAGGGCACCTACTGCACACTGGTACACTCAAGGTGGACATGTCCAAAGTGTGACCTGGGGCCAAAGACAAACCAACACTGGGGACTGACTTTCATGTGGACCTCTATATGGACTTCCACACATTATTGTTTCATTAATTTCTATCATTGAGATGAACATTTTCTGCACAACACTGAATATCATTTCCACACTGTCATGTAGGGGGCAGTAGTGAACTTCATAACGGCACCCTTTTGATTAGGGGGACATATTATAGGACACTGCATCACCGTGCTATGACGAGCCCGTCCACATTGAGGAGGGACAATGAAGTAATGGATGAACGAAGTGTCTGATACCTGACCGAGTCAAGCCGAGTCATGCTAGAACTGTATAATGGACAAGCACCATTAGTGTGTGGTGTTTACACCACTGTTAAAAAAATTGGTTCCCATATAAAAAGTGTGAGAAAAAATTTGATCTTTATCAGAATGATGGCTGAACTGGATGTCCATCCACTGAGGCTACATTTATACTGCTACATTTTCATTTTTATAAAGGAAAATGAAATAAAAAAAAATAAAAACATCCTCCTTGGGAAGTGATTGTACTTATTGGCTCAGACTTTGGTTTAAAAAAATTGGAAAAAAAGTAAACTTTTTAAATAGATTACACATGAGTTTCTCAAAGTGCTTGAAAACTATTAGGAGTTCGTTTTTGACCCCATCCTCGGTGAACACAGTGTCCCAGGGTTTGCCTTCGGTCAACATTCGGAGAAGGAAATGATGTCATCCATCTCACACAGGGACACTGTTGACCCAAAGTTTGTGTATCTGTCTCCAAATCCGAACCCAAAGGCGGGGTAAAGGGGCTCAGTGAATGTGGACTCAAACGTGTGGAGGTGGACCAGTTTGTCATAGGTCACTTTGTAGAAGGACAGAGTACCAGCCGGAAAGTCGAGGTACACGGCGACTCTGTGGGACGCAGGAGACGGTTTGGGGTGAACACGTTCAGCGACGTTTTCATGCTCGACAGAGTAACTTCCATCACCATCACAGAGCAGCGTCCAGGAGTGATCGTTGGCTCCGAGGCAGCTGTCGGCACCCTGTCCTTTCCGTATGATTCCCTTGTATGTCGCTCCGATGTAAACCTTGCCCTTCCACTTTACCTCCCAGTAACTGCGACCAGTCATTCCAGTGCTACAGAGCACCTGGAGCCAGCAGTCGAACCTCTCCTGGTGATGATTGTAGGGCTGCTTCTCTTTCACCGTTGTCACCTTTGTGCCGTTGTGGGACAGTTTCAGCTTTTTGTGTGCTGTGTTTTGGTCCAGGGAAAGGTTGCAAACATCTGAGGGACAAAATTAGACGCATAAATGTAGAGGTCCAACTTCTACTACATCGGATAGTGCACATGTGTCAAACGCAAGCCCGCCATGCAACTGTATTCGGCCCTCAAAATAATATGGCTTTCCTGCTCCTCCACTCACCCGTATAAATAAACAAATAAACAAATTAAATGATGACTTTAAGAAGACTGTCATCCAATGTTTAGCCCTTTCTGAGTCTATTCCATGGGTAAATTATTTAAACTTATTGTATAGAAAAAAAGGGTATTCATTGCATTCAGTAATATTCCTATTAATATTATATTATATATATTAATTTCTCATTTCTTTCTTTATTTAACCTATATGGTTTGTTCTGAATTTTATATTATTCGACCTCATCTGGTCCTTAACTTGGACACAGTTTTTCATTTTGGCCCCCTCTGTAATTGAGTTTGACACCTCTGGAATAGAGCATTTTCAAGTAATAGTTGCCTTTTTAAGAGTTAAAGACTTGAATAGTTCCAGTAAAAACAGCCTGTAGCTTATTAGCTGAGAATAACAGCTTAGTTTTAGTACTTGTTAGCTTGGTTTAAGTCTTGTTGGACCGATTTAGAGAATTGATAGCTTGTAGGTTTAGGGATATGTTAATTGGATATAGCGGTTGTTGGAATGAATTAGCTTAGTTTAAGGACTTGTTAGCTTCATTTTAGGACTTTTAATTTTAATTGGCTTGTTGGGGGATTGTTTGTTTTAGTACATCTTGTCTTATTTTGTTAGTTTAGCTTTAGGACAGATTTGAAGACTTGTAAGCTTAATTGATTTTAGAGGTCAGTGCGCCAATTAGTTTGGTTTTAGGATTTAGCTTAATTTAAGTAATATAAGCTTGGTTGCAATCACATATCTTTAGTTTAATGCGTTGCAATTTAAAGTAATTATTTGCCCTTTTATGTGAATGATGAGAATAGTGTATACAAAGGTACTGGAAATTGCCTGTTAGCTTGTTAGCTTTTACCCCTTCCTGAAACTGCTGCACTGAATTCACAGACGATATTGCTTTTTAGTAGCACCGTTAGCTGCCTTTGATAGATTAGCAGCTGTCTTGAGCTTAAAATCCTCCCCTGTTCTCAAAGGAATTATGTTTAGTGAAATACAACATGGTGGTCTGGTGTACTAACGGTGAACTTACATTTCTTAATTCCAGGCCTCAGTCTTTGCTCTCCACAGTCATTAAGCCTACAGGAAGGAAGAAAGTCAAAGTTCACTTTGTTTATGGGTTGACTTTTTTCCTTCACAAAGAGAATGCGTCAGTGTCAGCTCATACTTGAGGGTGTGCAGTTTATATCGCGGATCCTTCTGTAAAGCTATCAGCTGTTTCATTCCTGAGTTTCCTGGATGATTGAAGCTCAGGTCTAGCTCTTTCAGGTTGGAGTGTTTGGACTTGAGGGCCGAGGCCAGAGCAGCACACCCCGACTCTGAGATCATACAGCCTGACAGTCTGCAGAAAGAGGAAGGTGGTGAAGATGTGTCTTCGACAGGTGAAGGGTGATGTACGGTATTTGGTAAGGTGTGCAAGTGGCAGTGACCTGCTTTTTTTCTCACATGGACTGAAATAGTCATTAGAAGAACATAGAGACTACTAAAATAATGAAAACCTACCGTAGAGTCTCCAGAGAACAATTTGGATTCTCCAGTCCAGCACAGAGATGCTTCACCCCTGAATCCTTCAGTTCATTGTCGCTCAGGTCCAGGTCCCTCACTCTGGACAACTGGGAGCTGAACGCATCAGCCAGCGCTTTGCATATGTTGTCCGTCAGTTTGCAGCTACTCAGCCTGTGAATGTATTAATGACATACAACCAGATAAATGAACAGAAACTGTAGATGCTATTCGTTAAGCACACTTAGGGAATGTACTGTAGGTTTTTGTGACATCACAACACATACAGCGATTTGTTGGAGGCCTGGATCACTGGCCTCAGACTGAGAAGACCCTCCTCTGAAGGGCAGTATTTCTTTAAGTCAAACACTTCCAAAGTGTCTTCTGAAGACAGGAAGAAGAAGACCAGCGCTGACCAATGGAGTTGTGAAAGATTGCCTGAGGAAACAGTCTGTGAGCTCAGGTAGTGCTTGATGTCCTCCACTAGGGAATGTTCTTTTAACTCATTTAGACAGTAGAAGAGATTGATGCTCTTCTCTGGAGAAGTGCTCTCTCCTATCTTTTTATGGATCAAATCAATCGTCTCTTGGTGGTTCATCTGAGAGGGCCCTTTAGAGACCTCCAACAAGAGCTTGAGGAGCTCCTGATTGGTCTTCAGGGAAAGACCCAGAAGGAAACGGAGGAACAAGTCCAGGTGCCCTTTTGGACTCTGTAGTGCCTTTTGAATGGCAACAGTGTGGACCTCTGTCATTGATATTTTCCTGCAAGGCCTGAGCAGCCTGTCCAGTCTTTCCACTAGATTTGGCTCAGACAGTACGTTCTTGTTGTCATTAACAAGTGACATCACAACATGAAGAGCAGCAAGATACTCCTGAAGGCTCAAATGGACAAAGCTGTATTTCTTCTCTATATTGTCTTCCTTCCACCTGTGCACCTCTTCAAAGACCTCTGTGAACACCCCAGTGTCCAGTGAGCCTTTACAATAGACACTATTGTCTTTCAGATCTTTCTCATAGAAGAGGTTTCCTCTATCCAAGTTGTTGAAAGCTAGTTTTGCTAATGACTCAATGTACTTTATGCTCTTTTTTGTGCCACAGGTCAGCCGTTGGTCTGTCTTGGTGATCTGATACTTGAGGAATATCGTGTACATCTCAGTCAATGTTGTGGGCAGTGCTATCTTTGATTTGTTCTTCAAAATGTCCTGCAAAACTATAGAGATGATCCAGCAGAAGACTGGGATGTGACACATGATGTATAGGCTCGGTGATGCCCTAATGTAGGAGATTATTGCGCTAGCTTGTTCGTTATCTGGGAACTTCTTCTTGAAGTACTCCTCTTTCTGTGGATCGTTGAATCCTCTTACCTCTGTCATTCTCTGGACAAAGTCTGTATGAATCTCTTTGACAGCTCCAGGCCGTGTGGTTATCCAGATGCGAGCGGCGGGAAGCAGGTTCCCTTTGATGAGGGCGGTCAACAAGACCTCAGTTGAAGCTGACTGGGTCACATCAAAATCAGCAAGCTGCTGTTCACTGCAAGACAAGTCCAGTTTAAGGCGGCTTTCATCAAATCCATCCAACACAAACAGAAGTTTATATTGTCTCTTGTTGTTATAGTCACGGCTTCCTGATGTCTGTAGTTTTGTAAAAATTACTTGAAGATATTCCTTAGGAATAGCTTTGGTTTCCCAGATGCTTTTATGTACCAGTTCTGCAAAAGTAAAATTCTGTCCCTTCTGTAAATTTAGTTCACTGAAGCTAAGGGGAAATAAAAGATGCACATCTTGATTTTCCCTTCCCTCAGCCCAGTCCAAGACAAATTTTTTCACAAGGATGGTTTTTCCAATTCCTGCAACCCCAGCAGTCATTACTGTTCTTAAAGGTATTTCAATGGGGCTTTTGAAAATTTCACTGGGATTAATTGGCTTCTCTGTACCAGCTGCCCTCCTCTTTTGGGTCTGATTCCACTGGTTCTCATGCTGCTCATTGATGTGTATATCCCCTCCTTCTGTAATGAACAGCTCAACAAAGATTTTATCCAGACGCTGCTCGTTCCTCTTCTCTGATATTCCCTCTCGAATGCACATAAAGTTGCTCCGGATGTACGACTGCAGCGTTTGTTGGTACTGCATGATGTGTTCATCTGGAGCCTCTAGCACAGACGTCTCTGCATCTGTGAGGAACAGAGTCACATCATGACTAATCAAATTCACAATAGAAATGGTTCTGAGAAAGTTTGAAGCCAATGTGATACAAAATATTTTGTTTTTCAAAGAACGTTAAGCAGGTTTATGAACATAAACCAAGGATTAGGATGCTAATGGAGCTTGGATTAACATGTGTTGCCTCAATGGTGGTCCATTTATTTTCAGCCCTTCTTTTCATACCAACACAACCAAGTGTGAATCCAGCTTTACTATTTGATCCACTAGGATGTTCATATGAAGCCATTCACAGTCAGAACCATCAGTTATCGTCCAAGACATGCACCATTTGTAATCTGGCAAACAACATGTAATACAAGAATTGAGTGGCAGTAGTGGCTAGCACCTTTGCCTCAAAGCAGGAAGTCACCAGTTTGATTCCCGGTTTGACTGAGGGCCTTTCTGTGTGGAGTTTGCATGTTCTCCCCTTGTTCTCTGGTTTCCTCCCACAGTCCAAAAACAAGAAAAAATTAATTGGACACACTATATTGACTGTAGATGTGAATGTGAGAATGATTTTTGTTGTTTGTCTCTGTGTGTTTTCAATGTGATGGACTGCTACGTCTCTAGGGCGTGGCCTGTGTCAGCATGGGTCGGGTCCAGTGGCCCCGTGACGTGGTAGACAGTGAGTGAGTTAGTGGTTGACAGCATCACTGAGCACAGGAAGAGAGTTTTGGCTAACAAGAGTCTGCATATGAATGCAGGTAAATTAAATTATGAATGCTTCTCTTACTTTCCACACCGT
The DNA here is from genome assembly GCA_016785285.1 of Brachirus orientalis. Taxonomy (NCBI): domain Eukaryota; kingdom Metazoa; phylum Chordata; class Actinopteri; order Pleuronectiformes; family Soleidae; genus Brachirus; species Brachirus orientalis. The sequence continues at coordinate 99,193 of JAFBJR010000033.1, read as the reverse complement.
TTACCTGCCAGTGACCACATGCTGCTACAATAAGATTGGCCAAACAGGAAAATCAGACAGTTTACAGACCCAAAATCTTGCAGAGATTAAAGAAATAGGTTCAAAATGGGCCTGAAACCAGACTTTAAACAAAATCCAGGAGAATAGATGTCAAAGACCAGCCTTTACCTTCAGACGCACTGCTGTTCATGAGAGGGTGAACAGCAACGGGCTGCGATTGAATCGGAGATGCTCTTGTGTCATTTATAGTCTTCACATCAATGGTGGTCTCTAAACATGAACATGTGGGACAGACAGTAAATTATTAACTTTACATGACAAGAATTTGAGAATTTGGGTTCGTCATCCTGTAGCTTACCCTTTAGTGTTAGGATTCTCTCTGACAGAACGTGCACCAAGTCTTTCCTGCCTATGTTCCCCAAAATCGTCTTGGTCACTTCCACGGCGTGATGCGTGTGTTTCTGCGACATCAAGCTCACGGTTTGCGGCATGTTTGCCGTCTCCAATTCGCTCCATGGGATCCTTCCCGAGACGTCGTTCATCCAATGCAGGCGATACTTGAAATTCTCAAAATCCTGAGTTCCTAACTCCCACAGGATATCCAGAAGAACAACCTCAATTGTCGCCATCTCTGAATCATGATTAGACATAAATTAGATAAAACCAAAGGACAGTTTATTCATTTTTTTCAGTCTGTGGTACATTTTGATAGCTTTACTTGTTGGTTGAAGTCAGTACATTTAAAGGAACAAAGAAAACATACTGTACACATGAAGTTACCTACGAGTCTAGTCTGCTAGCTCAGCGTCATGTCGGAACCATTTCTTTGCACATAGAGCTCTTCATCGAGGAAGTGCCAGACCAATTTTGACCTTGACCCTGGTCTGATCCCCCGGTCAGCATCGTTATTATGGTGTATTCCATTTATAGTCAGGACTCTGAATTTCACACACTAGGATTCCCAGACGGCTGCCTTCTTACAAACATTACTACTTTTACGGTTAATCACACTTCTGTCATATTTGTTTCACACTAAATCACCTAATACTGTTTAACTTTAACCATAGATTTGTTGCTACACTGTTTGTGTGAGCAAAATACAGCGTAGAGTGTTGTTACTGACTGGTATTGTGAACAATAGCTAACAATGGCTAGTCCAAGATACTTTTGCGTGTCCTCCTTCTCAAGTGAAATGCAGTGATCTCAGGTGGTGATGTCACTCACTGCTCTGATTTACAGTCTAACAAACCCAAGCCTTAACACCAAGCCTACAAGTCCTTAAACCAAACTAACTGGTCCAAAAAAACAAGCCCTAAAACCAAGTCAACATGTTCTAACAATTTAGTTCTAAACCCCAGCTAACAAGTCCTTAACCAATCCAGCTAACAAATCTCTCAATCTGTCAAACAAGTCCTGAAACCAAGATTACATGTGCAAAGACAAACAGGCCCCTAAATCCAGCCAATAAAGTACTAGCAAATCAAAGTCCTAACACAAAGCTAACAAGTCCTTAAGCCAAGACTGATTCCTAAACATGTCCCTAAACCTGTCCAACAAGTCCTAAAAGCCAAGCTAACAAATTGCAAAACCAAGATGACGTACAAAACAACCAAGCTAGTTTCTAACACGTCAGACTTCTGAGATCCGATGTAAATATTACACAATTTCTGTATTGGAATCTGTATCAGTATTGGCTACAAAAAAAGTGTTTCCTGATTTCTTTCACACGGGGTCTCAAACTCAAATGACCACTGAGTGTCTCGTGTGGTCGGAAGGGGGCTGGTCATGTGGGGGAAAAGGCCCCACCATTTTGAGAAAAAAATGTATAAAAATAATAATATCTATGGTGATATTTCACGGAATTTCAAAAGTGTTTGTTCAGATGTGGAATGGTACATAGTCCATAAAAATATTTATGATGTAAAAATGTGTCTATTAATTAAATTGAATAAATAAATAAAAATAACTCAATAACTTGACATTAAGTGGCAAGTTTGATGCCTCTGCTCTAACATTTACAAAGATAATATTTGTTTCCTGACTTATTGTGAGGCAAAATGTTGCATTTTGGAACTTTTATTGGGACAAAAGCTGCCAGTAGGGTGGAGTCACTATGAAAAACTACTCAGCCACTACAACAACATTGTCCAGGGACTATGTAGTATTTAGTGTAGGAAACACTCTGAGCGTAACTGCTGAATTTACAGGAAGGAAACACTACTGCACAAATGGCTCATGACGCATTGTTGTACGAATAAATATCTGTCTGATTATGAAGCATGTGGTCGTAAAATATTATGCGTTCCAACACGTCAGCTGTTCGCTGCATGTAGGGATTTTTTATTATAAAGCAGTGCACACAGGTGATTTCTCGGCAGAGCCATAAACCTCACTGCAGGAGTTTATGCTGATAGATGTTGTATTCATAGTCGTACTTGAATTGCTGTTGCAACATGTTATCAATCAATGGCCTTTAAACTAGTGGCGTATTACCAGGTGTGGTCAGTGGTGCCGTTCCAAAGGTCCAATGCTCATTTTTATTCTCCTAATCCCACATCATCCCGTTGAGAACTGTGGAACTGTGAACAACAAAAGAAACAAACAAACAAACAAAAAAACATAAAGTTAAACTTCTGTAACCGGTTTTCGATGAGATAAAACATGGAGTGGTCGCACAGCTGAATATAAAATACCCTGTTATCTCATTCAGATCATGAAAAAATGTTAAATCCTGACACTTAAAATACAGGAATGTTTAACTGCTAGAGAGACGACTGACAGTTTCACACTGTGATTTAAAATCATCTCACTCCTAGTTTTCATGCTGTAAAACATGTTCCCAGTGTCGTGAGTCGGCAAAATGCTCCATCAGCTCCTTTAACACTCATAGATCATAACAATTATTCTGTGTGCAGGGATTTCATAGTTACAGAGGACGGAGGTTTGTTGATACTTTCATGGTTTATGGGGAAACTGGAGAGAATACGATCCATCATCATGTTTCCTCTTTACTTCTTGATTTACAAAGGTAGACTTCTAAACTCCGACGTGAGACGTTTGGATCAGTTATTGCAGCAAAGATTTTTTTCCGGTTTGTCTAAATTACTAAGACAAACAAGACACCAAACCAAGCTAATACAAGTATTAAAACTAAATTAATTCCTAAAACCCTGCTAACAAGTCCTCTAACCACACGATCTGGTTTCAAGATCAGTCCCTAAATCTAATCAAGCTAACAAACTTTAGATCTGTGGAAAGAAAAAAAAAAAACTCCTAAAACCAGGCTAACATGAAACCGAGCTAACTGGTCCAAAGCCCAAACTCTAAAACCAATCAAGCTAACAAATCTAAATCTGTCAAACAAATCCTGAAACCAAGATTACATGTCCCAAACCAGGATAATACTGTGTTAAAACTAAACTTAGTTTCAAATCCAAGCTAACAATTCCTTAAACCAAATTGACTTGTACAGAACAACCAAGCTAATCCATGCTAACGACAAAGTCATTCTGTTTTTCTTCACTTTGTTCCAAAATATTCTTTCTTTGTTCCTCTAAACCTTTTCCACAAACAAATTCTCAAAGTCTAAAATGTTAAAACATGAACCGAGACTTTTGAAAATGTCGACAAAAACATCACAACTTTTAACTTTTCAGAAGCTCACAGGTCACATTTTGACAAACTCTACGCCATTTGTAATTGTTAATTATCAGCGAAAAAGCACAGTTTTATCTGTGGCTAAAAAAGCTAATAAACCAATTTCACTATAAAAATCGACTTTAAATCTTAATTAACAAACGGTTATAAAGTGAAAACATAAACAGAATCTGGCGTCTTTTATTAGTCACGTACTTGAACCTTATTCTCTCTTTAGCAAATAACATTTTTCACTTATCTCACTGTTTTCTAATCTTCAAAGTTTGTCTTATAATAGTCACAAATTCTATGCTAAGTATCCTGAAGTTCACATATTATTGAAATATAATAAAGACTGGATATTTTTATATATAAATTCCAAAGCAACTTCAATCAAAAACATATAATAGTCAAAAAAAAATAAAAATAAATCATTATTTATTGTATTTCAGTGGCCTGAGTGTTGGCACTGTTTTGAATTTCAGCTTTGTTACCATGGTTACCGGGTTTCTGTTCTATTCAGTGGGTGTACTGTATATGTTGTTCTGTGGAATGAGATAAATGAAAATCGTGATCTTAAATTATTGTGAATCTTTAACTGTAACTGAGGTCGTTAACTTTTCGTTTTTTTTAACATTAACCAGTGAGAAATCAGCGTTGTAAGATTTTAAACCAAATGTATATAAATATAATAATCATAATAATAATAATTATAAAAATACAGTAAACTGGAACTGAGTCAACGTCTCCCAAAAAACGAAACAAAAAAAGATTCATATTTAACAAATAAAGTTATAAGAAATAAAAGTCACTTACTGAAGTTTTTTTCCTGAAGTTTCGCCTTGATTCACCTGTTGGAAATGAAGGCGTTTTGTTCGCGGCTGCTGCCTCGTCTCCTCCTCCTCCTCCTCCTCGTCTTATCACTGTCATAAAACGACCAAGTCAAAGTCTTTGACACACATAAGAGACGCTGCTGGGAACAGTGAAGAACTGAAACTGCGGCACCTTCACACCCATTTACTGTAGATGGGAAATCCAGACACCACACCTCTGTTTGTTTGTCATTTAAGGGTTTTTTGTTTCATATTCTTCCCACATATTACAATAAATGTCCTATTTCCTATTTTTTTCTATTCCTATTTTTTTCTATTTTCCTGTTTTGTTCTCAACCTGTTTTTTGGGGACAGTCTTAGTCATTTTACTTGCTAATCCAAAGATTTCTATCTGCAGAAAATGTTTATAAAGGAACGTGTGTCATCTCCCACACTTTTCCCTTCTCTCCAGGAAACAACCACTTGTTTCTGTCGAGTCTTCACCCGAAACTCCTGCAGAGAAGTACAGTAAAATAAAAGTAGAGTTACAAACGTGAACGATAATATACGTTAAAACAGTTTCAGCTTTAATTCATTATTGGTCGCATTTATTTAAAAAAATATATATATTATTTTCACCGCTGTTCTTTTTCATTAGCAAAACTGAAATTCAGCAAGCACAATCCTTGTTACTTGTTTGTCTTTTTGTTTTCATTCTTGTGCTTTTAATGTAAAGTGACTTTGAGTTCATGAAAAGCAATATATAATATATATACACAGCTCATACAGTATATCTATATACACAAACACTATAACTAGAACATTACAAACTAGTTGTAAGAATTAAAATGTTCTTAAAGCCATTGGTAGAATATTTTTTCTAAAAACAAGTACATTTAAATCAATTTCAATATGTGGCCTATTTATATTAGGGCTGCTCTTGCAGTGTAATAAACAATTGACTGAGACTTTCATTGATGAAAGTTACATTTAATTTAATTACCCTTTTCTTTGTACCGTATTGAATTGGTACATAAAGAAAACAAATTCAAATCGTTGTGTTTTTGAAGCCTTTTGTTGCTGCTGTTGATCCCCACACACGCACGCACACACGCACGCACACACACACACAGTAATTATTTCATTCAAACTGAGTCACACGCTCGCAGTGAGTCGTGATGTCAGATTAATAGTCTCCTCAGGCTGCAGATAAAACCTTAATCATCCATCAGAGCTGACGACTGATATGCTGTAGTAATCTCTCTCTCTCTCACACACACACACTGTGTCTGTTTTCTCTTCTCTTGAGGAAACAACCAATGTTCTCGGAACATTTTAATTTAACTCCCTCGTTTCTGTCTCGTCAGCTGACTTGCCGTGAAACACTGCGGCGCGTCGAAACATCAGACGGTCGCAGAAAAGTGCAGCGAAATAAAACCAGCGCAAAGATGATGAAAGAGGTATGACCCAAACGGAATAAGCTGGTGATCTAACCGAGTAAAGCTATTGCCATGATTTTACTAACTGTTAGCAGGAACTACGCTGCAAAAACTGCACGAGAATAATGATCTAATCTGAAGAAAACTTTGTCCTGATCAAATATTACAGCTTCACATTAACCTTAAACTGCTAACAACCACAACAGTGGTTACACCTGGTTTGTGTGTGTTAGGTTTGTTTTAAACACAAAAATAAAATCTAAGGTGGAACTTCTTAAGCTCAGCTTAATCAAGTAAAGAAAGACTCATTTTAAGTAGATACGTATTATATGACAGATTTTTGTTTGCTTGAGATAAACTTTCTTAAAATTTGGCCACTTTTGTCTCATTCGTGTCCTGTTTTCCTTTGTTTTGGGGACATTACAGACTAAAAGTGGACTCACGTTTACAAAGTAGTTTAAAGAATTCTAGCCAAGTGAAACTGGTTTTACCCCATTTGCAGATTATTTTTCTGAAAACAATAAACTTTGAATCAGTGTAGAACTATTTATTTTGTTGTAGGGCTGTTTCTACAGTGATCCGTCTGAAAGTTATAGATTTTTCTTTTTTTGTACTTAAACATAAATAAAAATAGTAAAATTTGAGTAAAAGTAGTGAAAGTTTCCGAGTTTGAATCTCACTTCAACCTCAGTCTGTTTTTTGTTTTTCTTGTTTCTTCCCATGTGTGTCACAGTTTTCTTCTTCCCACCATCCAAAGACACATTTCAGAGAAACAGTGACATCTAATGGTGAAACTGCAGACTGCAACAAAGTGAGGACTTCCCTCCGCTCACTCCTCTCTTTCCCTGACACTTCCAGGAGCTACGGTGGCCTTCACAGACCAGAAAGGATGCCGTCCTCCTTCGTTTGCACAGTAAGCGTCCGCTTAAAAGCAACAAAAAGGAAAAGTGGAAAAAAGTCATGCTCTTTTGGCAGATTTGTCCATTCGGGCTTCCATAGAAACACAAAATTTAAATCCAAGAATATTTGGCAAATTCTTAGTTTTTTCTTACAGTGTAAGAATTACTGAAATCAGCTATAGAAAGAGACGTAGCAACCAAACAACACCAGCATTTTTAACTAATGATTGACTTTTTATCTATCAATAATATATGGATTAATCCAGCAAAGAATCATCAGAATAATGAATTATTATTGTAATCATCAGTTGTAGATGGATGGATGGACAGATTGCTGCTTTAAACACTATAGGTCCAGAATAATTCTGAAGTCACGTGAGTGCCCTCTGGAGGGCTCAATGGTCATTACACCCCAGAGAATGAAAAAGCGTTATATAGAGTGACAGAAAACAGTTTTTGTGAGTATTATACTCATGTTTATTTAATAATTATGTGTTATTTTTTTTACATTTTTATCTATTTTTCTTTTATAATTAAAATTTGAAGTGAGTTTAATTAAATAATACAACACAGATGATGCACAACAACAGATCCAAATATAATCCAAATCCAAATATAAATCATTTAAAATGATATCATTGCATATTACATATAATATCATTACTGGTGCTGGTATATATACACTGCAGCTCCACCTCAATCAATGATTTATCATCATATAACTATTTCATCTGCAGTACCTGTGCCGGGAAATACGATCATTAAACACGATCAGATTATGACACAAGCAGAATCTGGTTCACATTTATTTTTCTAATCAGTTTAGAAGCTCGTTAGCAAAAATATATATATATATATATATATATGTTTGAATAATTGACAGCCTTCACTATCAGATGATGATGACAATGATGCTCAGACACAGGCTTCATGCAACATTAATGTGAGTGGACTGACTCAGTGCTGACTCCACACTTTCCTGCAGCCCTGCAGTTTGACTGACAGGCTGCAGGAGGCGACGTCCACTCACTTTATGTATGATGTAACATGTGGCTGTGGGGTTTTAAAGGGCCAAACTTTTGACTTAAGGCAACAGAGTGTGTCATTAATTTCCAACTGCAGTCATTCTCGGGAGCTAGAGTCTAGCTTACGTTGAGTAACTGGGACAGGAACAGTGCCAGGAACAGTGTTAAGTGGAACAGTGCCTGTTAAAAGCCGTGCTAGTTACATTAGCTTTCTTTGACTGTATCTTGAGTCACTGATCATAGAAAAAACAGAATGGAAATACAGAAAAATCTTGAATAAAGGTTTTTTTTTTAATGTGTGAGGCATGTAGAAATCCCAATGCCAATTAGGTTAAGACGTTGTTTTAAAATGTTAATAAAAACAGAATACAATGATTTGCAAATCCTTTTCTACCTAACATTCAGTTGAATGCACTTCAAAGATCATTTCATGTTCAAACTGATCAACTTTACTGTTTTTTTATTGCACATATTCCACTCATTTTGAAATTGATGCCTGTAACACTGTGTTACGTCACCTTTCCTTTTAACAGCAGCAGCTCAGTAAGTGTTTAGGAACTGAGGACATTAATTGCAGATGGAATTCTTTCCCATTCTTGCTTGATGTACGACTTAAGTCCGGGCTCTCTGTTGTCTTATTTTGTGCAAAACCCATTTTCAATGGGAGACAGGTCTGGACTGCAGACAGGTCCAACCACTGTGTTCTGTTTTGTTCATGTTTTACACAACGTCTGAACGTGTAGATACATAGTATGTATCAGTGAAAGGTAAATGCTTATAAATGAAGACTGACGTTTTAAAATCACACAGTGAAATGTGACTCCATTTAATTCTAGTTATATTTGGTTTTAAATGTAGATTATTTAATCTCTTTAAAAATGTCATCACGCTTTTTGTTCAGTGTTTGCAACACGAGCTGTGACATGTTCTCTTTTTATTTCCCCTCTGTCTGTAATCCGTGTGAAGTCTTAGCTGATGTGGACATCGGCGAGCAGTGTTTCCTAACTTCAACATTCGGGCCCTTCCTGTGTCGTACACGTGAGTTTGTGAGGACAATTCGGTCGCCGTCACTGAGCAAAACACTCCAGGTCAGTGACATCTGTCCATTTTATTTTACATTCTATAACACGGACTTCAACTGACTTCAGCCGCTGCTTCATTTCATGGAAAATCTCACCACAAAACTTGAAAAAATCAAACAAAAAAAACCACCACCTGACAGTTTGTACAGGCTGGACGGATTATGGCGATGTGTCGGAGGCCCAGGTGCATGATGGGAGAGGAGATGCAGTGTGTCAGGGCCGGTTGGTTTGGATTTGAGGCAGATTATGCAAATGTGATGTTCTGCTTTTCAGATTTGCTCTGCAGCTTAAAGATTCAGAGTCTTATCTCGAACAGATGAACCGTCTGTCTCTCTGTGACCTGTCTTCTGTCCACAGTGTCTCACTGTCTGTTTGTGATTCTCCTGTCTGAGTAATTTTTAACCTCCTTCTTTGCTTTGCTGTGCTGTGGCAGCATTTGAATGGGTGTGAAAGATGCATGAGAGGAAAGAGATGCGACGTATGAATGTGTGAGTGAATGGGGATGAACGGGTTGTAATCAATACGAGAAAAGCGCTATATAAATACAGAGCATTTACAAGTTGTGAATATGGAAATCCTTGGTGGCTTTAAAAAGGACTGGTGTGTTTATGTTTATGTGTTATGAGTGCTTGGCATTCAATGGTAAACTTTTGTGAAAACTATTGCCACGGCAACATGGAAACCGGAAGACATAAGAGACGGAATGACTTACCATCCACCAAAAAATGCGTTCATAAAAGCTACGCTAATTTTTACAATATAAAAATTATCCACTTAAAACAATGGTGGTCTTATTGTGTCGTAGTTAGCAAGTCATGTCAACAATTAGTAAACTTTGCTTCAGACTGGTTAAGTCATGAATTAATTATGAAATTAATTATGAAATTATGAAATTTAAACTGAATTTATTTGCGTTTGATTAAACAAATGGAGGACAGTTACCTACGCTGACTGAAGTGCCATTAAAGTTTCTGTTTTGCTCACCTGAGGCTGAAACTTACTGATTTTTGGCGCTTTCCTTAGATGATTGAAACTAATGATGACTGGAAAACGGCGTGCCTGATACCAAACCTGAGTAGAGTCGAGCCGAGCCATGCTAAAACTTAATTGGAAAAGCACCATAGTGACTTTTCCTCTGACGCCACCATCACTTTGACAGAGGAACGATTTCAATGGCCATTAAACGACTTTCTGCCCCAACAACCTCTAATACGTCTCACAACCTCATCAAGAATCACGTCACCCTTTAAAAATCAAACAAAGCTCCATTATTTCTTGTTTTTTTTCCAACAATATCCGTCTCTGTTGAGTCGGTTTCCAACTTTAAATGGATTTTCACTCTTTGTTTTTGGGTAAATTGAAGCTTTTTTTTTTTCCTGTGACATGTTTGAAGTGGGAGAAAAACAGGTGAATCAGCGTTGCCGCTTTTTACGAAATGAGATTTCAATTACACGGAGACCGATGTTGTACCTGTCGATCTTCCCCGCAGCTTCATTAACTTCCTCCTCTCTCATCTCTTTGAGCATGTCTGTTTAAATGAGCTGTCAATCATCCCCCCAGCACAATTACTCTGACATTACTGCCTCAGCGAATGAGACGGAGGATTAAAAACGAAGCTGTTGGTTTTACGTTAATGCGAGCATTAGCTGAAGACACAGAAACGTACACCTGACACCGAGCAAAGGAATCATCAGAATACTAATTAAACTCTCAATATGGCCAAATGAAGATGTTCAACTTTGGCCACAAGTTGAACAAGAATACATTTAACGTTCAATGAAGTGGCAAACTCTTCTTCTTCTTCAAGGACCTCAACATCCATCCTTCCTCCAGGACAGCTCCCTCCCACACAAAAATTCTACAATTTCTCCAAACCCCCTGGAATTTCTTCAAGGACCATCAGTCTCTTCAGAGATCTCAAGAACCGCTTCAAGTTTTTCATAAAAATGGGTCAAGGACTCCTCAAGGCCCTGTACAACCTCCTTAAATCCCCTACCACCTGTTCAAAGAGTTCCCTAAGACCTTGAAATCTCTTTCGGAATTTTTCAAACCACTTGAAGTTTCCCCAAGACTTTCTAAAACCTGTTTGACGGCCGTGCTTCGAGGACTTTAGAACCCACTCAAAGACCACAAAACTCTCAAAGATCAGTAATTCCTTGTGAATCCATGTAAGTGTCGTTGTGGACCATTGAACATCCTCATTGACCCTGCAAAAATGAATGGGCGTGGGTTTATCTAAAAGCTTGTCCCTCTGCTAGGTTCCTGTCTACAGTTTTGACAAATCGGGTAGATTTTTTTGTGATGGGTAGGTGATCACCAAAGTATGTTCCTATTCAATTTTGGTCATGATCATATTTCAAGAAATCCCTATTATTAATGGGCACAACTACCCAAAAAAATCATATCTCTGTCAAACTGCATCGGATTTGAATGGATTTTAGTACATGTATGCAGGATCAGACACTCACTAAGTTCCACTGGGGTCTGATCCAGATTACAGATTTGGCAGCAATTTAAATCGTAACATTGTTCAGTCCCATTGAACAAGTATATCTCAGCAACATCTTAACGGATCAGGGTGAATTTTGTCATGTTTATGTGAGGTGGTAATAGATAGAAGCAGGTAAGGGTCTGGATCCTGGGAATCAAAAGGTAAACATTTTGAGTGCTTGCATATGAAACAGAGGTGCCAAAGTGTTGTGTTGGCATTTGTTGTGTTGTAGTGTATGGCAGCAGCCAGCAGATGGCGCCAAATCATCAGCACTTGAAAGTGGAAACACTGATGCCTCCTGTCACTAGTTTTCAGTCTCAAATTAATGTTCTATTTGGTTGTTAAAGAAAACAACAGGTTTTTAAGATGTAGGGGTTTTTATATTGTTTCCAGCTCTCGTGCATGATGTGATGTGTATGAAACTTTACAAGTCTAACAGTGAGTTAAAGGCATGAACATGTTCTTAAGACATTGGGGAATATCATACATGGAACTTTGTGTCACTTCATATACAGCTTACTCTCCCACACCAAAGTCCATAAAGAAAATCAGTCATTTAAGCTCGTGGGGACACGGGAGCTGCCGGTCTACTGCTGCCTCGTGTGGTCAGTTTGTGTCACTGAGGTTAATGCAAATGGTGGATTTCAAATGCCGAAGTGGCAAAATAACACATTTAAACTTAGTGCGGGAGGCAGCAGTGGATCAACAACTCCTGTGTGCCGTGATGTTAAAATAGCTGGTTTTCAGTGTGGACTTTGGTGTGGGGAGAATGAGTGGTTTACAGACTTGTTTCCTGTTGGAAAAGTCTGTCTAGCGCTGAGATGAAGACGCAAAGTGACTCAAAGTGATGAAGACTGTCTTACTTTTTCCTTGTGTCCTCAACCACACATATAAAATGTGATGTACACCTTTAAACGAGGGAGACGTTAAAGTGAACGAGGGAGACAGTTTAGTTTGTAACCTCTCTCTCTCTCTCTTTTTGGAGCACTTCGCACTTTATTGCTGTCCTTTAAAGAGCAGTTTACTGAACAAATGTTCATTTTTGGCTTTTCGTATGGTAAGAACAAGAAGAAGAAAGGTCGATTATTGAATTTCCTGTTTGGTCATCTATCTATTTAAGTAGAAAGCAAACGTTGGACAGAGGGCAGAGGTGTGATTGTTTACTAATTTTCAAGAACTTGGTTAAAGCACGTATTATGTTGGAATACAGATATTATGTTAAGATGAAGGATGTGGGAGCTTTTCAGAATGTGTGGGATTATGATGGTGTACTTTTTTCTTTTAATGAACTGGAAATGACTTTTGTTGATGTGTTAATTTAACTAAATAATTTTTATTAGTTACAATTTTTTTCATTGTTTGATTTATTTGATTTGATTTGTTTTTTGTTTGTTTGTTTTTTTGTTGGATTGCGCAGTTTGTGGTGTAAAGGTGAATTTTTTTGTGAATAAATGATTGGTTAAAACTCAAAAAAACTCTCTCTCTCTCTCTCTCTCTCTCTCTGTAAGCCCCGCCCCCTCTGGTTGAGCCGCTGATGAATGAAGAGCTAAAGTGTGTCTGCTTCTTCTTCTTCTTCTCAGCAGCAGCAGCAGCAGCAGCTGAACCGGCGTTTCCCGGTGTTTCCCGGTGTTTCCCCGGTGTTTCCCCGGCGTTTCCCGGTGTTTCCCCGGCGTTTCCCGGTGTTTCCCCGGCGTTTCCCGGTGTTTCCCCGGCGTTTCCCGGTGTTTCCCCGGCGTTTCCTGTTGCTTCCCGGTGTTGTTCGGATCCGCAGCCACGGGGACGAGAGCGGACAGGTACGAGCCCCGACGGCCCTGATCGAACCTTCTCCTTATTGATCAGCTGCTTCGGCAACATTCCTCAGCTTGAACACACACACACATGGACACTTTGGTCTGATGTTTGCATGTGAATCATATTTATGATAAATGGCGTCAAGACACATGAACACTGTTTGTTTAGTAACTTCATGTCATCATGTTGTTTTCACTGAGGTGTTCAGGGGCAGTTTTAATACTTTAAGTGTTCAATTCTAGCTATTTAAAATTCAGACAAATGCAAAAGTATTGTATTTGTGACCAGTAACTCGGAATTTCAACAATATTTATGAATATTATCACAGTATATATAAAATATTTTATACAAACTTTGTCACTAGTGACACTGTAATTTATATTCCTCTTAAAAAGTCTACCTCTATGTGTTTAATATTCTAATTGTCATATTGTATTGTTTATATTATTATTATTATTATTATTATTATTTGTATTAGCTGTTGGGTGTGTGTGTGTTAGTGTGTCTGCACAGGTGACAAGACTAGGAGTGTAATTGAATCACATCCACTGTCAGGTCAGGGGTCAGGGGTCAACTCACTGATTGTGTAAGGGTTATGAACTGATCATACAACCATGGGATTGAACAGCTGGAGTTAAAAAAAAACAAACAAACAAAAAAGAGATATTTAGCAAAGGCCATTAGAAGTCCACACCGCAGTGACCTGCTCGTCATTTTCTGGTTTTCTGTTCATATGCCATGGAGGTGTGGAGCCACAGCCGAACAACGTGATAAATAATGACAAATTTAAATAAAACAAAGATAAAAATCAAGAACCATCCAGCTGGTAATTTTGTTTTTTGATTTGAAACAATTTGGTTCAAATGAAAAAAACAAGTAAAAGAAATTTCCACTGAAAATGATTAATTGAATGAACACATGATACACAGACCCGCCACCTGATGGATTACCTGGGAAACTGTATAATATTTGTAATTAATTATGATGTAATTAAAGGCATGACTTTCAGTTCTAATGATGGGAGGTGGAAAAAAAAAGCTTTACTTTATATTGTATTTTTGACGTGTCATAGGAACAAAATTCAACATTTTATCATTATGTTTTTGACATTTGGAGTGGTTTTAAGATAAAAATGAGCTTCATAAAGTAAGATAAGTACTTTATTAGCCCCACAATGATGACATTTTTACGAGAGAGTAATATTGCGTAATAGCAAATAAAATCTCCTCTTACAGGTCACACTGCAGTGATGTCATCACTCCTCTTACTCCTCCCCCTCTTCATCCTCACGCCCACCACAGCGCTGGAGTTCCGTTACCATGGAAACCATGAGATCGAGCAGTACCTCGTCCAGATGAGCACCTCCAATCCTGACATCGCTCACTTGTACAGCATCGGCCGCTCAGTCAGAGGTAAATGACCAACAGTTATCTTTCTTTCTTTATAGTTTAACACAATTTTAACACAACCTCTTTTTTTTTAAATAATTAACACTACATATTATGTACAGAAATTTTTCCCAAAATAATTGTCAAAATCTGACAAAATATCTGAACTAGCCTTCACTTTAATGAACAAAACACATGAATCTTTGCTGGAGCTGAAAGTGCACATGTTTACAAAATTTAGTTTTGTCCAACCTGGCCACCAGGGGGCGACTCCATTGGTTACAAAAAGACAGATTTTATTCCCTGAGTTTAGAAAGTGAAGCCAATGTGAAAGCATCAGAAACTTTTATTCTCTTGAACCTCGGTCAGGGGGCGACTCCACTTGTTCATGTGTAAGTTCATGGGAAACTCAGTTTATGCTTCTCACCTGGTTATTAATGTAATTTTTCTTGAGGAGTTAATGGTCCTAATAAATCTTTTCTTTTATGGCAGCAAAGAGTCAAATAGATGAGTGATTCCCACTTTTTTACAATATAAATTGTTAAAAAAAGTAAATTTGTTCAACAAATTTTTCAGTTATATTTGTAACACATGGTGTTATTTTATATTTGTAATAGAATATTTACCAAAGGTACATTCATTAAAATGTGTAAGAAAAAAAAACAAAAAAAAAAACATTGTGTAAATTTGTTTTGGGGGCCCAAAAAAAGATCTCCCATGATCCATCACTGGGTCCTGACCCAGACTTTGGGAACCAGTGAAACAGACCACCACGTCACTAAACAGTGGAATGTTTCAAAGCAACCTGGAGGCAAAGTTACGTCACGGCTTCACACTTCAGGCTGCAAATGAAACGTTTTTTACAGCAGCTGACAAAGATGAAGAGCTTTGAGTGAGGTGGTGTGAGTCTGAGCAGGTCTGTGACACGCACACACACACACACACACACACACACACAGGACTCTGCATTGACTCCCATTCATTTGGACAGACTAAACAAAGGCTAACCTTGACCATCACCAGTTAATAACTAACCCTAACCTTAACCTAAACCACAATTCAAATCTTAGTCCCAAACTTAACCAGTTCCTCAGAAATGAGGTTCTGCCTCATCAGGACCAGGTTTTGGTCTCCATGAGGACTACTGGTCAAACTCACACCGACTGCTGGTCAGACACAGGCTGCCTGGTGTCCTAGATTAGCTCGGATTAGCTAGGTGCTCCGTCTGTATGTGTGTGTGTGTGTGTGAGTGAGAGAGATTAGCCAGATTAATTTGTCCCAGGTTACATTACCCTCAGGTTTTTGTCCTGTCATGCGATCACCCACACACACAAATGAGCAGTCACTCTCACGCAGTGTCATCGTTGCCATAGTGACTGACACTCGACACTTTATCAGTCAGCTATCATCTGTCTGTCTGCGTGTGTGTGTGTGTGTAAACCATCCTGCTTATTTGAATGTGAAATTAAAGCACGTGGGATAAAATTGGTGTTGCAAATGAGTGTGTGTATATCACACATATGCCGAATTAACCATCAGCTGATCACGTTTGTTTCGAGTGATCAATGTTCAGATAACGGTCTACGGTTTTAACGTGATGCTGAAGAAAACTTAAAAACAACATATTTCTAAACCGGGTTCTGCATTGGTTCTCATTAACCAAGTGAGGGAACAAATTATCTGTATTGTTAAAGGCAGAGGACGTTACACTGACTGAGCCTCAGGTCAGTGCCCTGGGTTCATAGACTGTCAGGTGACCTGACCTCACCTGTCTGCACACAGGAAACAAAGCAGGTGCTTTAAGGTCTTCATCCTCCTGAATTGTCAGCGTCACAGGAAGCTCTGAACTGGACCCGGCTCATCACAAACAAAATGTTCTTTTGGAGAAAATAAACAAATACATTTGTGTCGCAGACGGCGTTTGACTCCATAACTGTGTGTTTGTCTCAGGTCAGCAGTTGTGGGTGTTAGCGCTGGGTCTCAGTCCTCGGCATCACACCATCGGCATCCCAGAGTTCAAATATGTGGCTAACATGCATGGAAATGAGGTGAGCACACACACACACACACACACACACACACACACACACACAGAATACTAAAGTGTGCATGGACCAAGTCTGACTCTCAATAGCTTTTGTTGAATCCCTTTAGACTCTTTTTATTCCTGTTTCCTGTCGAAAGGGAGGGCCCTGTGTGTGTGTGTGTGTGTGTGTGTGTGTGTGCGTGTGTGCGTGTGCAAAACGGACAATAAGCTGAGTCAACATTATAAATAAATCTATTGATTCATCAGAAAAAGTAAAAGTGCAGTTTTAGTTCAAACCTGAGTTCTGTCACAATAACACACAACGGTATTATGGCAGCAAATAGTTTTTTGTTTTTTTAAGTGTGTGTGTCTGAAGTACTGAAACACCACACCAAAGTCCATAGAGAAAATCAGCGATTTTACTTCACTGAGACACAGGAGTTTTTGATCCACTGCTGCCTCCATCAGTAAATTGAAATGTGTTATTTTATAACTTCAGTGTTTGAAATCCTCCGTTCATATTTATTTAAATTACACTAACTGACCACACGGGGCAGCAGTAGACCAGCAGCTCTTGTGTCCTTGAAGCTAAAATCACTGATTTTCCTCTATGGACTTTGGTGTGGGAGAGTGAGTGGTTTATCTTTCCTGTTGGAAAGATAAAGATAAAGACATGAACATGTTCTTAAGATATCGTAAACTTGAGCTGAGATAGATTTTATTAGGTGTGTCTTTTGTTTAGTGGTACTGGCAGCATGTTTTCAGGCCTCACTAGTAATTACAGCTACAGGACGGAGGTGAAAGGAGATAAAACAGATATATATCAAGTGATTAACTTTTCTCTGCTCCACCTCTTTTACTTTGTCCTGGCTCAGATCACATGACACTTTGTTCATCTTCTCAGTGTAAAGGAGGGGATCAGGTCTGTTTGTCAGGAAATAAACTCCGGTCGTGCACAGAAACGTATTTCCTGGGAATTTCCTGGGAACCGAAAAACACAAGAGTCAAGGATCTGCGTGCGTGCACGTGTGTGTGTGTGCATGTGCGTGTGTGCATGTGCACGTGTGTGTGCATGTGTGCGTCCACGCAGACACAGTGAAAAGGCCTTTTCTGGAAGTTACCGTGAACTGACACACTCCGTTGACTCTGTTTGCTGACTCTGTGTGTGTGTGTGTGTGTGTGTGTGTGTGTGTGTGTGTGTGTGTCCAGACGTGACTTATCTGTTTAAGGACATTAACACTGACTTTCTCACACATGCAGCATGATCAACCATTGACAGTTACCATGGAAACCAGATGCTAGTTAGAGTTTTCTTTCCATTCACTGTTGTTTTTTTTCCTGTATCTTAACTAAACATTAGTTTAATCAGCTAAACATTCATTTCATGATGTTGATCAAAGCGTGGAAGAGGCAACAAAGAGAGGCTACACTTTGACTTAACCATCAAAACTGTCCCCATGTTTTTGTAACGTTCAAAACATGTTTTAGTAATTTTTTTTTGGTACATAAGGAAAGTGTTTCTGTGTTTTTTGTTTTTTGTTTTTTCTTACTACTGTAAAGTGATTTTTTGTAGCGTTTTTTTTCCATGATGTTTTTGTAACATGCTTTTGTAACGTTAGTGCCATGATTTGTTAGTAATGTTAGTAACACGATTTTTCAACATTTTGCAAAGTTAGTACCATGTTTTTGTAATGCTGGTAAAACTTTTTTTTCGGTAACATGATAGTAACAAGATGTTTGTAATGTTTTTCTAAAACATTTTGCGACATTAGTGACATAATTTTTCGGTAACATTTTGCAATGGTAGTACCATGTTTTTTGTAGCGTATGTGTGACATTACTAGCATGTTCTTGTAACATTAGTAACAAGATTTTTGTAATGTTTTTCCAACGTTATTAACACGATTTTGCCGCATTTTGGCCACATCAATAACCTGTTTTTGTAATGTTAGTAACAGGATTTCTTCATAACATCAATGACCTTCATGACATCTGTGAAGGTTGTCTGTTGTTTCTCGTGACCCGCTAACGTCGCTGTCCTCTCTCGTGCGTCTCTTTGTCCTGTTTTGAAGACTCCCGTCACTTCCTGTGTGAAACAACGGGAAGTGTGTAAGCGGGTGGGCGGGTCAGTTAGTGACAGACATTTGTCATGTTTGTTACAGTATTGTGACTTTATTTTTTATTTTAATCTATTGTTAGCCATCAGGACATGAAGAGTCGACGCCCCCTTCTGTCATCACGTATCTGCTCGCAGCAGCATCAGACTTGTTTTTTGACAAAAATTGACTGTCGCATTGTTTTACGTCGTGACTGAGAGGAAAAGAGGGCGAGTCGAGGTTTCCTGTGTTTTCTACAGAAACTGTACACACACTGTGTTAGTGTTTCTGGAGGTCTTTCACCCATGTGACTACACACACACACACTACACTTACATCTGCTAATGCACAGCTACATAAACAACACAGATCTTGTTTATTCTCGTTGTCTGAACTCGACCAAACGCTTTCTAATGGGATGTGATTCCCAAACACTGGGCTTAAATCACATGACCTTTGTTTTGGGTCCCCAAACAAATTTGCAGAATTTTCCCAAACTTTTAGTTCAGGTTTATCTGTATATGTTTTAAATAATATGAATAACATCAGGTTTTACTTCATTTACGAAACCTCTCGTGGAAATAATTCACAATTCACTGTCATGATAATTTGCCAGCTTTAAAAAGTGGGTCCTCATAAGGAAAGTGGGAATCACTGACTTAGTTCCACACAAATTAAAATGATCAATAATGTTGGCTATTGATGGAAGCTAATCTCAGATCATATATTATCACACATTGTGAACCTGTGAAATTTATGTTACTGCATATTACATGTGTATTTGATAACCTCAACATTAGTAACACGATTGTTTGTGACATAGCACGTTTGAAAAGTGATTATTTGGTAATATGATATTTGTCATGTTTTTCTAACATAAACGAGTTTTGTCACATTAGTAACGTGATTTCTATAAGGTTTTTTTGAACGTAGTAACACGCTTTGTAACGTTGGTAACACCATTTTTTTGTAATGTTAGTAACAGCTTTGTAATGTGAGTAACAAAATGACATGTTTTTTCTTTACCTTCATACGTTCATCTGCGTCAGCGCTGTACGTCTCAGTTTCGACCAGATGGATCCAGTTGAACGAAAAAAAAAAAAAACAACCAACAGCAATTTAACTCCCAACCACATTATCTGGGTGTGTCAATTTATTACAATTACAATTACTCACTAACATGGTTTTAATCAGACTAACAGAAAAACGTGCATTTATAACTTGTTTGTTTGTACCAGTGAATTCACAGATAATACTTGCTGTTGGTACAGGATAAATATTTGTTTTCACAATAACACGTAAAATATTAACGGCCTACCTGATGCTATAAAGTCACTGGTGTGGACTTACACATGGGCGTGTGCATTTGTGTGACAGCAACACAGGGAGGGAAAAGCAGCAAAACAAAGAAAATGATGGCCAGAGGCAGAGCGAGTTCTAACGTGTGTGTATGTGTCACACACACACGCACGCACACACACACACACACACACACACACACACACACACACACCTCTTCTCTCTTCCCACCCTTCTCTCTTTCTCCCTCCCGAGACTCTCATTCATTCACAAAGTTGTTTTTATTCTCCCTCCCGCCGTTGAGTCGGACACAGAAACAACTGGGCCGTGTTTTGGTTTGTCACTGACTCACGACCTCACCTCCTCCCCCGCTCTGTCCTTCAGCAGACAACATGCAGACTCATCCATCAGAAATGTCACGTCAATAAAAAAACCCAACACACCTGATTCTACAAAGAAAAAAAAAAGAATGAATGAAACCGTAACTGAAACTGTAAATAAACTTTTAATTTTTAAGTTTGGAAAGGTGATTTATATTTGCGATTACTGATAATAATATATTTATAATAAACTTTCTGTATAATGTAAATCAAATGATGTGAAACAGAACTAGATTTTTCTTTTTCTCCTCTGACCAATCAGGTCGAAAGAGCGCCTCCTATTGGCTGTTCGACTGTAACAGCTGCACACACATCCCTTCAGTGGAAAATGCCAGCATTGGTAACAAATGCCCATGTTGAAAAGAATCCTTTAAATATGAAAGGAAAATATTCTAAAATAGAGTTGGTTAAAAAAGTGTGGGACCTAAGATTGAGCCTTGGGGGACACCACAGTGAGCTTCGCTGCTAAAGCCAGAGTTCCGCCTTTAGCCCAACTTTCTGCTAGCAATGTGGACCAAGCTGAATTTATCAACATAAAATCAACAAATAGAAACTGTAGGTTTTATAAACTTCTAAGAATCTGACTTTTTAGACCAAAATATGATGAAATATAACAAATTTTTTGCTGTATATTTCATCACTAGAGCTCAACAAAAAAGAAAAAAAAATGACTTAAGAATATGTTCATGTCTTTATCTCACTGCGAGACATAATTTTCCAACAGAAAACTGTAGTTTGTAAACCACTCACTCTCCCACACCAAAGTCCATAGAGAAAATCAGTGATTTTAGCTCATGGGGACACAGGAGCTGCTGGTCTGCTGCTGCCTTGTGTGGTCACTTTGAGTCACTGAGGTAAATCTGAAAGAAGAATTTCAACACCGAAATCAGGAAAATAAAACATTTAAACTTAATGGTGGAGGCAGCAGTGGATCAACAACTCCTGTGTTGCTGTGATGTAAAATCACTGATTTTCTCTGTGGACTTTTGTTTTACGATGTTTGTAAACTTAAGATGACGTTGATTTTTATCAGGTAAGTCTTTTGTTAAGTGGCTAAAATCTGTTTTCCATGTGTCCCTGCTGGCAGTCATGCATGTTTTATTGGGTCTTTAAGTAAATGAGTCTAAACTGTAGTGTAAACGCTGTGCTTGCGGCGAGGTTATAAGGTCAGAGTGTGTCCACAAGTGTATGTGATGTCCCTTAAAGTGACATAAACCTGATTGTGTGTTTACTTAGGTCCTCGGCCGCGTGCTGCTGCTCCAGCTCATTGATGACCTGGTGCGAGGTTATCGCAACAAGGAAACATGGTCAGTGCAGCTGCTCAACAGCACACGCATCCACATCCTCCCAACCATGAACCCGGACGGCTTCGATGAAGCGGGTACACACTGCCACTTCAGCCAGGGCAGGTACACACACACACACACACACATTCCTGAAGCCGTGGATGTTTGACAACTACTGACACCTAAAAATCACCTGAGGGAACATTTAAGGGAAAACTTAAAAAGGCCAAATGAAACAAGTTTTCTCTTCCAGCTCATAAAAAACCGAGATACCTCTTTAAAACTTTAAGAAATTGAGGGAATGTGATTCAAATACACATGTTTTTTGTACAGCATTCATCATGAGGCCACTCATAACCCTTTACCCCCAACCTTATCCATCACATCCTAACCCTAAACCTAATTCTAGCCTGGAAACCAAGTCCTAACCCTGAAAAAAAGGCCTTTTTAGAGTTGTGAGGAGTGTTAATGTCCTCACAAAGACATGTCTTTACATACAATAGAGCAGTGGTGAGCAACTTGTGGCCCATGGGCCAAAACTAGCCTGTCAGCATCAGCATCCGGCCTGGCATATGATATTAAAAAATCAGATTTTTTTTAAAATATCCTTGGTAAATAAAGTTTCAATTAAAATTCATGTGGTGAAATCAAACGGTGTTGTGTCAAACCTAATTTTGGCTCTATTGGTTGTGTTTTCTTGCGAAAGTAAACACAACCCATTAGCTTGTGGCTAATGCCAACTACATTTATAAAAAAAGGAATAACCTCCAGGTTGAAATGGGAAACGTACACATATTTTTAGAAGCAAATTCACTCGGCTCACTTTCTGCTCCGTCTTTTCTACCCATAATTCTATACTATACCATTTCAACATCACGTTATCATTACGCAAATGTGACACTCAAATTCAAATAATTCCATCCGGTCACGTGACAGGAATCACAGAGGTTTTTATTAGATTTGACTGTGTACGTATTCACACACCAAAAAGGAGTGTCCTCACTCTGCTGCCCAGTCTCACTGGTCCCCACAAGGGTAGAAGTGTGTGTTTTTGTGTTTGTCAGGCAAAGTTCAAAACAAGAAGACTTTGAGTTAGGGCACACTCTGGAGACTTACTCTAACCTCAACCGTAATTACTAATGCCCTAACCCTAACTTTAATCCTAATCTTAATCTTAATCTGCGCCAAACTTCACACTAAACATGTTTTTACCTTAAAATGTAGTAATTTACATTATGGGGACATGATTCTTGCCCTTATAAGGGAGTCAAGTCCCCACCATGTGACTGTAAACAGATGTAGGTCCCCACAACATAAGGAATACCTCAGGGTCCATGTTTGTTGCGTATAGACTAAACTATGTGACAGTTCAACGCCCAAAACACTGTGATAAGCAGGAGACACAGACACACACACCAAGTAAAGACCCTTTAAGTGTCTAATTATATGTGAGTTGACGTCCCTTTAATGTAGTGTAAACTGACTTGTGTGTCTGGATAGTTGTATTAATTACGATATGGGGACGCACAACTGGCAGCTGTGTTATGGGAACTCGAATCCTCAACTTACAAACAATATTTCTATTATGTGTGTGTCCATGTTTGTTTGTATATCCTCGTGAGGACCAAGAAGCTTCTAAACTGTAAAACGTGGGGACTTTTTGTCTGGTCTTTACAACTTTTAAGGTTTTTTTTGAAGATTAAAACCTGGATTTTTAGGCTGAGGGTTAAAATTAGATTGAGGGTAAGTTTAGGTTAAGTGTTAGGATTAGGCATTTATTTGTGTGTGTGTGTGTGTGCTTGTATTTGTTATCTCTTTAGGACTTTAATAAACACTGACCTTGTCAGGACCACTAGTCCTCATGG
This sequence comes from Brachirus orientalis, assembly GCA_016785285.1. Classification (NCBI taxonomy): domain Eukaryota; kingdom Metazoa; phylum Chordata; class Actinopteri; order Pleuronectiformes; family Soleidae; genus Brachirus; species Brachirus orientalis. The sequence goes on along the minus strand of JAFBJR010000033.1, from coordinate 75,678 downwards.
AGACCGAAACCCAGTCCTAATGAGACAGAACTTAATTTCTGAGGAACTGGTAAGTTTAGGACTAAGATCCCTTACCACAAATGTTCACTTGGACTCAAAGATGAATAGATTTTGGTTATCAAGGGTCAAGGTCTCCACGGCCTCAGAAAACCCTTTTTTGACCCTTGTTAACATGATATTCCAGGAAGGCTGAGAGTGAGTGATCAAACAGTTTGTTTCTAACCCAAACACTCTTTTACGTTGTGGTATTGTTTCTTTTTTTATTATTTTATTGATGCACATAAGAAAAAAGAGTAAAATAAATGTATGTATATACGCAGATGATACTTTTTTTAAAGAGAAATTTTATACAGGAAAGAAAAACTGTACTAAAAAATTAATCTACAGAAAGAATACATTTTCCAGAAAAGCTAAATTTTGTACATTTTAGGTTCAACCATAATGGCGTTGACCTGAACAGGAACTTCCCTGACGCCTTTGCTGGAATGCGACAGCAGCGTCAGTTTGTTGAGGAGAAGCAGGAGGCTGAGGTCGGTCCTGACCTCCAACTGTCTGACATTAATATCATCAGCTTAATTTGCATTAAAATATCAAAGAGAAAGTGAACCGTGGTGATGTGTTGTGTCAAAGGTCAGAGCTGTGATTGGCTGGTTGAGGAGCGAGACGTTTGTCCTTTCTGCAAACCTTCACGGAGGAGCCCTGGTGGCCAGTTATCCTTATGACAACAGCAACAGAGGTAAAAAAATTAAAAAAATTGATTTAATTTAAAAATCTATGATGTATGTCATTTCCCTTTACACAAAATGTTATTCCCAGGCAGCGAGCAGGTGGGCGGGGCCAGCATCACACCCGACAATGACGTGTTCGTTCAATTGGCCAAAGTTTACTCCTACAACCACGGCTCCATGCACCGCGGCGACAGCTGCAGCGACGGTTTATCATTCAAAGAGGGAATCACCAATGGATACCAGTGGTATCCTCTGAAAGGTCAGCATCATCGTCTGCCACCAGGGGGCTCAAATCACCACTGTTTGGTTTTGTTGCCATGGTGAAGCAGCATGGGATGATGGGAGTTGAGGTCTTCATGTGCCCAGATTTTCCTCCGATGTTCCTTTTTCTACAAAACAAACAAAGCTTCTCATTCAATCCAGTAAAACCACAAAAAACAGTCAAACTAAAAAAATTTTTTTAATGGAGTTTGGTGAAGATGACCAAATCACTGATTTCTAAGGTCAAATTTTAGAACAATGTGACTGTGTAAAAACTGTAAAAAGTCATTTTTAATGCTTCTGACTCTGTAACATACCAATATAGATATTTGACACCACCAACAGGCAACCAAATTAATTGCACTGTTACTTGATTCATTGAAGTTTGATGATGACAATTTCAACCGGACATTTAACAGTTTATAAGTTATTGATGTTGGCTTAAACATCTACATTGACTCATATTTTATTGCCTTTATTGTCCAACTCTCTTTTCCTTCTGAGGGTGTCTTTGTAGTGTAAGCATTTAACAATGCTAGAATAGTCAACTGTAATAGAGAATTTTTCTAAGTATTGATGGATATTCATCTAAAATCTAGATTTTGGTGTTCTTCAAGGCTCAAATTTAGGCCCCATGCTTTTTTTGCCAACTCTTTCAGACTCCTTTTCCCTTTTTTAACCAGCTGTTGTCCCACTTTACCTGAATACAATACTGAACTCTCCAAACCCTAAAAAGAGAGAAAACACAGTCTGATTACTATTTTTTCTTTGTTTTCTTGCCTTGTATGTAAAACCAGACACCATGAGTGTAAAACGAATTAATTAACCACATTTTTCCTCCAATCCAACGTTAAAAAAATATACTTTCTACATTAGATTTTGAAGCAGAAACTGGAAAAGTAAAGAACTTCAAAAACCTTGCAGTGAGCTTTTGTCATTACATTTCGTCTCATTTTCTGCTGCTGAAACCTGATGAGTGGAACCTTATCACCTGACTGACATCATCTGTATCTGAGCCGACCAACAATGTCCAACCCTCAACATCCTGTTGTGAAAGAAAGACAAGTGGAAAATGCAATGATCCAAAAATAAGAACAAATAATATGATTTAAATTAATACGAATAAGAAGTAACTGAAAACTTATTTCAAGTAATAATCTAGGTTAATGTTTCTGTGTGTGTGTGTGTGTGTGTGCTCAGGTGGGATGCAGGACTACAACTATGTGTGGGCTCAGTGTTTGGAGTTGACTCTTGAAGTTTCCTGCTGTAAGTTTCCTCCCATGGAAGAACTTCCTGCTCTGTGGAAGGAGAACAGAGAAGCTCTGCTGGCCTTTATCAAGCAGGTGCACCTGGGTCAGTACACCTGTCTGTCCGTCTGTTTACATAACTCTTTACCTGCCTGTGTGTTTGTCTCTCTTTGTCTGCTCTGTAATTAAACTGGATCTTAAAGCGTGTCAGTGGCTACAAGTGGTAAAACAAGGAAAAACTGATTTTAGCCACTTAACAAAAGACTCTGCTGATAAAATCTATGTCCGCTTAAGCCTATGATATCTTAAGAATATGTTCACATTTTTATCTCACTGTTACACAGACTTTTCCAACAGGAAACTGATGTTTGTAAAATACTCACTTTCCCACACCAAGGTTCATGGAGAAAATCAGGGATTTTAGCTCGTAGGGACACAGGAGCTGCTGGTCTACTGCTGCCTCGTGTGGTCACTTTGTGTCACTGAGGTAAATCTGAACAAAGGATTTCAAACAACAAAATCACAAAAATAAGACATTTGAACTCAGTGATGGAGGCAGCAGTGGATCAACAATTCTCTTTTGCTGTGATGTAAAATTACTGATTTTCTCTATGGACTTTGGTGTGGGAGAGCTAGAGATAAAGTCATGAACGTTTTTCTAAAGATATTGTAGACATAAACTGACATAGAATTTATGAAAGTTTTTTGTGAAATGTGTTTCAAATGTCGACCATCTTTACTAACTGCACCAATGAAAGAATTCACAGTTACTCTGCCTTTCTGTTTGTATAAAAGGGGTCAAAGGTCGTGTGTTTGATAGTTTTGGAGTCCCGGTGCAGAACGCAGTTGTGGAGGTCAAAGGACGCACCAATATTTGTCCGTTCAGGACCAACCAACACGGCGAATATTACCGACTGCTGCTGCCGGGAAAATACACCTTCACTGTAAAAACACACACACACACACACTGACCTCTAGTGGTAGAACACCAGTCACTGCAGTGACATTATCTCTCTTTGATTGACAGGTGACGTATCCAGGTCACCAGGCGTCGACCGAGACACTCGACGTCCCGCATGGTCCCGATCACTACTCCGCCATGAAACACGACTTCCTGCTACAGCGCGTGGCGGCTAACTCCACCCAGGCTAACCAAATAGACAAATTTAGCCCCACCCCCACCTGTAACTACACGCTGAACCTGGAGGGGGGCGGAGTGGTGGCCACGCCTACATGGACAGGAGTGAGTGTGGGGTTCGGATTTGTGGTGGTGCTAAGATCCGTCATTGACTGAAGAGTGAGCGAACACGAGTGGAGCTTTAACACTGGACAGGTTTCACACAGGTTTCTAAAAAGTCATCTTGACGTCCAGACTTACGTGTTGCTGATAGCTTTCTCACTGCCAAAGACTCTGGGATCTGCAATTACAGCAGGAAGCAGCACTTAAAGTTCGTATCCTCACGAAAAGGGGCCAAGCTGGAAGCAAAATGTCTCCTTTTTGTAGAAGACATTTTATGGGAAATGTGCGGGTGTAAACAAAATTTTAAAAAATGAAGGCTGAATTGGTGAATTTTTGCTGCATCAGTTTCAGGGTCCTGGTGTCGTTCACCTGAGGACAACTGTGCTTTTCTTCTGTGGTTCCTGATAATCATCTGTAAACGGTGAGCTCAGATCCATGACTTCTTGAAGACATGTTGAACTGATACGGTTTGATGTCTTTGCTGTCAGTCAACACTTGTTAGCGCAGAATTACATGACGCTCATTTGCTGCTGTGATGTGACTACTTTTTCCGGAAGGAGAAAATTCTCAGAAGAGAAGTAAAAGGATCTACTGAACTGTTTTGATTTTTTAAAAAAAATCACACCAAAATGCCAGACTATTGTCGGATTAATGCTAATCCAACTTTACATTTGAAAAGGGATCGGTTCATTTTGCTTTCATGTTGTCATTATTGTTAATCCAGTAGAGGGCAGCACAGAGCTGTGGGTTTCTGCCAACATCAAACATGGTGACGATGAAGGAGGGTTTGATAATGTATGTCTTTAAAAAAAAAAAAATCTAATCACTTGCGTTCTCATCAAAAAAAAATTTCAGTAATTTTTCAGAAGCACAAAATTTATGCTTTTATCGAATGTACGTTGCCTTTCAATCCGACCGTGACGTTGGCCTTGTTACAGAAAACAGCAAAGAACTGACTTTGAGTTTCCTGCGAACTCACAAAGTGTCTTGAAAGTCCCGCCATTGTTGAAATCTCTGACTCGCGTTCTTTGCCTGTCTTACTCGAACATTTAGCTACACTGCCCTCCATATTTTCCTGTGGTATTGCTAAATGTCATTGGTCCAGTCTGCACGTTAAGCTTTTTTAGAAGGTTCACACAAATATGGACGAAATAAATGTACAAACCAAGGCAAATTTTATTATTGGAGGCCTTTTCAAATGATGCAGATATAATTGTGCATCTTATTCATGGAGACCTTTATGTTGCGACACTGTTATGTCAAATATTTCAACTCAAGCCAGTGACGGGAAATTAGCTTCTTTAGTTTGCATGATGTTTTTATAATTAATATTACAATTGTGGGGAAATGTTACTTTGCATTTTCTGCATGATAAAAGCAGAATAAATATTAAAATGTAGTATTTCAGGGAAACAACAGAAACAAAGTTTAAGTATAATTTGGGATTATTTATTCAATCCCTTCATTTTCAACAAATCCATTTCCCCTCTGTCCACTCAGTGACATGGTCTGTTCTGTTGATTTTTATTATGACATTTTTGGGCTACAAAAAAAGTTTTAAGTAGAAAAGTTTTTAAGTTGAGAGCAAGAGATTAAATTCAAAGTAACACAAATAATCACATTTGAACCATAATTAAGTGTAGAAACATTTTCCCGATTTATACAAACAAAATTAATAATTTATCAATTAAATATAAACAAAATAACTACACTACTTGTAATTTACCCAAAAACAAATCAAAGGCACCACCTTGTGGCAGGAGCTTTGCAGCAACGTCAACATAACAAAGTAAAACATGGAAAATAAATACTGATTATTATAAATTCAAAAGTATGTGCTACACAGCTTTTGCCACAAGGTGGTGCCTCTGAGCAATGTTTACTTTCTCATGAAAATAATTTCTTTTCATTACATTTATCAATTATGTTAAATAATTAGATAATCTAAGATTGTCATAGATGATGATAAAATATATGGGAAAGATCATTATGTAGGATGTGCTGCACAGCTCCTGCCACCAGATGGTGACTTTTAGTCTTTTTTATTCTAACATAAATGTCGATTAATATTTAACATTTCCTTTTTTCATTTTTAATATAACAAATTAAATCACACTTATTGAAACAAAGATTGAGTGAAAACACTGAGTTAGGGTGAAGTATGACTCAAAGGCACCACCTGGTGGCAGAAGCTGTGCAGCACATCCAGCATTAAGTATACCAATTACACTTGTTTAACAGGTTTGGAAAATAAATATTGTTAAATATTACAATTGGACTAATATTACTAAAGTAAATATTTATTTATGAGTTCAGAGTTTGACAACTTGTGAATTAATTGATTAAATGACAAACTTGACCATATATATATATATACACATACAATATTTATATACATACAGGTTGTACTGTACTTCTGGTCAGAAACTCAGTGGATTTCAGCAGATTTGTGCCAAATAGGATTTTTTTTCTATGTTTCTACTTTTTAAATATTGAATAAAGTGCCATCATGTTGAAGCTGCAGTGACTGCAGGACACAATGTGAAAAAAAAACAAAACAAAACACCAACTGCTGTATGAAGGAAAACTTTTACTAAAATCACTAATCAAAATAAAAACTATGTTTTAATTGTCTTGATTAGACTCAAATTTAATTCAGTGTTTATGCTAAGTTAACCTAAAGTTAGTCAGCTGTATTCTTCTCTTACAGATGCGTGTGTTCATAAGTGTTTTCTAACTGCACTTTAAATTGCAAAAGGATCGTCCAAGATGTCAAATTTGTTTGAAGAAGACTGGAAGTTAACGTTCAAAATGGCTGCTCCTGGAATAATGTTTTTTTGCTGTGAGTTGTACACAAAGAACTGGCCCCTACTGCTGTCTGTGGTCATGTTACTGCGCTGTTTTTTAATAAAACAATGAAATGAAATCCCAAAGTAACTGGTATATCCGGTGGACGAGACTAGAGCTACGCTAAAATAAACTGCATCAAGACAAATGTCTGTCCTAGCATAAAGCTGTTGTTCTTGTTTCTTTTTAACTGTAATTAATGTATTTGCATTGTACACACAACACTGCCCCCTGCTGGTGTCTCTGTTACGTGTTTATTGAGTCATCAGCGTTGGTGTGCAGTAGCTAGCTATTGTAATCCCTCTGTTTTCAGTGTTTATGCTAAGCTAAACTAAAGCTAATGAGCTGTTGTTTCTTTCTCACTTATTTTTGTACCGACTTGTTTGCGTTAATAGTGTTTTCTAACCGCACTTTAAGTTTCAAAGGTATCATCCATTTCCAACTTGTCAAATTTGTTCGAAAAACATCGGAAGTTAACGTGCAAAATGGCGGCCTCTAGCGTAACCTTGTTTCTTGTTTTGTTTTGTTTTTTTCTTTAAAAACTTCTCTCTTATTTCGCAGTTTTTGTGTACGAAATACGCCGTAAGGTCTTTAAAATGCCGTCGAATGTAAGAAGTTTTAGGCAATATTTAAATGTTGTAAGGTTCTCGCGGCTCAAACTGCAACTGTGGCCCAGTTTACGAAGTTAAGACACAAATGCGGAAAGGTTCAGTCTTGGGTCTGCTTTTGCCAAAAAAAGTGCAGAGATTTTAAAACCACAAGTTTCACAGAGAAAAACACAGAAGACGCAGCAACAGCAGGAGTGAGCGCCGTCTCCTCTCCTCCCTCCTTTTCCCTTGGTGTCATTTTAACCTCGTCTCCAGACTGAACACACACACAGAGAGAGAAGGGAGGGAAAAAAGAGGCCATTCTTTTGCATCCTTTTCCCCCATCTTTTCTTTACATGTGGCCTTTTTCCTAGTTTCGACTCGTACGAACGATGGGATGTGGAACTTCCTCACCTGTAACTACGAACACGTCGGCGAACGTCAACAGCAGCACAGGTGAGAGAAAACACTCGGTCACATTTACTGACAAAGTCCTTTCTTGTAGCAAATGTCACGAATGTTACACTTTTCCATGGCAGTCAAACCTGCGGGTTTTGCTCTGAGTCCATTTACTGAGCCAATTCATGCTCCCAAGAAGATAAACCTTTATCATTTTTATGCATACAAAGATATTTTCTGTTGTGTCTCTTGACTTTGTTAAAGGAACAGTACTTTGTTTGTTTGATTTTTGTCATTTATATATTTATTATACACACATGTTCTGCTTTGGATCTTTTTGAGTCCACTACAATTACACCAAATAACTTTTACTGTCCTTTAACGTGGTCAAAGGGGCAGTTTGTCTTATCTTCTGAGTAAACCAGTAGATTTGACCATATTATAATATAATAATACAGTTATTTACAAAAGTGTAGTAAAAAAAAAAGGCAACTGGACTTAGTTGAATTTCTTGAAAAAGTTGCCTTTTTTTACTACACTTTTGGATACCATGACCTGGATGACTGAGAATCTTCACAGACACAGTTATTTACAATATTTTCATTATTATTTAGGTGAATATATAAGTTTCATTTTGTGGCAGGATGTTATCACAGCCGCGATGTCATCACTGCGATGATGTCATATCATCATCATCATCATGACAAAAGAATGAACCCAACCATTGAAGTGATGATTGATTTTCTTTGTGTGTGTTTAATTTCAGGTCGCACTGAGTTGTCAACCCAGGAGTAAGTACACAAACACACATTTCAAACACATTTTAATGTTAAAAGTTTTAAGATTTTATCTGGTGTTTCCTGTGTGTGTGTGTGTTGACAGGACAAATGATTTGTCCGACGACGACAAACGACAGTGAGTCTTTTCTTTCTTTCTTTCTTTCTTTCTTTCTTTCTTTCTTTCTTTCTTTCTTTCTTTCTTTCTGTCTTCTTAATGTCAGCTCACACGTGACAAATCTGTTCATGTATGACACCGAACATGTGTCTGTGTGTGTCAGAAACTATGGTGGTGTGTATGTGGGTTTGTCTACGGCAGAGCAGAGCAACTGTCCTCACATACAAATAGGAGCGTTAAGAGGTAACACACACACACACACACACACACACACTGGTTTCCATGACTTCAGAGGACATTGCATTGACTTACATTCATTACCTGGAGACTTTACTCTAACTTTAACCATAATTACTAAGTCCCCTAGCACTAACCCTAAGTTTAAAACATGTCTTCACCTTAAAATGTAGTAATTTACATTATGGGGACTTGATTTTTGTCCCCATAAGGAAGACAAGTCCCCATAATGTGTCCCCACGTACCTGGTATTTCTTCTGTTGTGGGGACCTAAATCTGTTGACACACACTCAGTTTCCTGTTGAATCTCCAGGGTGATGATGAGAGCATGGGAACCAGAAAACACTTGTCACTGCACGAACTGAGTTTGTGTTTTAATCTTTGTGTGTATGTGTGTTTCTATACTGATCGTATTTACAATATACTCTATTCATTTTAAATTAGTCATCGCGTGTGTGTGTGTGTGTGTAAATGTTGTTCATTTTCCTCCAGAGAGCAACAAAGAACCTTCATCCCTCATGAAACCGCTGTGGGGGAACGGACTCAAGTTTTAATGAAGAGCCAGGTGTGTGTGTGTGTGTGTGTGTGTGTGTGCGTGTGCGTGTGCGTGTCTGTCGCGTGCTCATTAATGAAACCTCTGTCAGCAGTTAAAGGACCATACCAACATTTTCACTTGACTCAGCTCTTTGTTTACCTGGTGGTGAACAATAACTCTCTCAGCACATGCATCCTGAGTAATTCCATTTTATGCCACTTTAACTCTACTACTATTAATAATTTAACCAAATATTATTATTATTATTATTATTATTATTATAGATTTTAGAGTATACAGTGTATTTTTTTTAAAAAAGCAGCAATTTGCAAAAACTGTTGATATGATCAGTTTAGTTGATAAAGTTGATAAATAGTTTTTGCTTACTGCTTCACAAGATGAATAAATAAAAAAAAAGAAAAGACATACATTGTTATTTAAATTAAAAGCCCCACAGCAGATAGACTCAGTAAAGTCATATGTGTAGACCTTGACAACATGGCTGCCAGCAGGGGGCGCTAGTAAAAAAATCTAAATCTATGATATCTTAAGAATATGTTCACATTTTTATCTCACTGTTAGACAGACTTTATAACAGGAAATTGATGTTTGTAAACCGCTCACTCTCTCACACCAAAGTCCATAGAGAAAATCAGTGATTTTACGTCACAGCACACAGGAGTTGTTGACCCACTGCTGCCTCCATCAGTAAGTTCAAATGTGTTATTTTGTCACTTCAGTGTTTGAAATACTTTGTTCAGATTTACCTCAGTGACACAAACTGACCACACGAGGCAGCGGTGGACCAGCAGCTCCTGTGTCCCTGTGAGCTAAAATCACAGATTTTCTCTATAGACTTTGGTGTGGGAGATATGAATTATTGTATCTCCCAGATTATAAAGCGACACAGTGTTCAATGTATGGTAGTGTACGATATCTTAAGAACATATTCACGTCTTTATCTCACTGTTAGGAAACTTTAGTTAAAACCACTCACTCTCCCACACCAAAGTCCATAGAGAAAATCAACTATTTTAGCCTGCTGACACAAAGGAGCTGCTTGTCTACTGCTGCCCTCATGTGGTCAGTTTGTGTCACTGGGATAAATCTGGAAAGAGGATTTCAAACACCGAAGTCACAAAATAAGACATTTGAACTTAAGTGGCGGAGGCAGCAGTGGATCAGTAACTCCTGTGTGCTGTGATGTATAATCACTGATTTTCTCTATGGACTTTTGTATGGGGAGTAGAGGGCAAACCAAGCCTCTTTTACATCAGGTTTAAATAATAAATATCACTCTGTTTTGCTGGAAGTGACTGTTTTTGTTTTGTTGTTGGTCTCAGTGTGAAGTGACAGAGCTGCAGACGCAGCAGGAGGCGGCTGTTCGATCCCCGCAGGTGTCCACCACACGCTGCTGTCACGGGTCTCAGCGGAGCGTCTGCTTGTGTGGAGTTAAGTGACTTGTCATGGGCCACATGAAAAACCAACCCAGACTTTAATGGAAGTGGATTAGATGGATCTGGACTGACACATACAAGGCTGGTTTTCACTGTGTGACTGTTTTCATCACGACCACGTTCGACTCTTCTTTTAATCCCACTGTGCAGTCCACAAACTGAATCCCAGTCAGCTGATTTATTGCAAAGATGTTAAATATTGTGGCAGAACTTCCTGCTGAAGGCGATGAGTCAAGCTGTGGTTGGTTTTTGACGTTTTCGAAGTGAAACCCTGAACAAAAGTCATCATTTTGTTGTCAAAAACAAACGGCAATGTTGCTCTGAAAAACTGTGGTGGACATTTTTGCACCAAGACAAAGTAGAAATCAGATTAACAAAATGTTAATCTTTAAAAGTCTAAGTTTAATTTGTTCTTATTGTCGACATATTGTAAGAAAAAGACCAAGACATTAACAATTTAACTTTATATGTTTGCTGTTTCCTCAGAAAATAAATTTATTCCAACAATATATTGAATAAAGGGCTAGAAAATAGGTTTGGAAAAAATTGGGAGAAAATGAGAAAAATGTTTTTCCTACAAAATGGTGAACGAGTTGGAATTAGATAAAATTATTACGTACATATTAAAAAAAAAAAAAATCATGACAGCACATAAAATCAGTTTTTATTTTCAACAACTTACAATGTTTTGGACACATTTACTAAGACTTTTTTATGGCGTTCTGGTAATATGCTCGGTGATGCTTTTTCTTTAAATGCTCGTGAAATGATTACTCATTGTTTTGGAATCCTTACAATATTATGACTTTTTTTACAATGTTTCAGAGACCGTATCATATAGTACTTTTTAAAGACATTTCATACGCCTGTTTATGACTTTTCAAATAATTTCCAGAGCCTTATTACTATTCCATGACTTTTAAAAAAGTTTCAGACAATAATAAGATTTGGACGTTTATTACGACATTTGAAACATCTTACTATACAATGATCTTTTCACTGTGTTTTAGATGTCTTACTGAAACGATGACATTTCAGACGCCTTATAACTTTTTACTTATACGCAGACTGTAACTTGTTACATTCAGACACTGTATACTAAGACTTAGTAGTGACAGTTCATTTGCCCTATTATACTAAGATTTCAGACTCTTTACAATTACATCAGACATCTGTTTTTTGCCATTTTTGAGGACTTAATAAAATTATTTTATGACTCTTCATACATATTTATTTAAAACATTATATTTAGTTTTAAATGTAAAATTAATATAAAATAAAGCCAATTATTAATATTATCATATAATGTAGAGTCAAAAAAAAAAAACAACTTCAGTTGAAAATAAATAGTTTATTGGTCACTTGATCCAGTTTACAATGAAAACACTCAGAGGAAACAGAAACAGATTAACTGTCAACGGCAGAGGAAATGTTAACGACGATGTTCGCAGGTGCGAGTTCACCATATAGAACTAAACATGAATGTAAAGTGCACTGGAATGAAGTGTGTGTGTGTGTGTGTGTGTGTGTGTGTGTGTGTGTGTGTGTGTTGTATGTCAAGAGGTTTGTGGTTAAACTGAAGCAGGAATCATGTCAAACTGTAAAGTGCAGCAGAAGCTCACTTTGAGTTTTTCACTTAAAAAATAAGGAGAAATTCAAACTGTGAGCAACAGGATACACGGCTGGTGTACTGTAGTGGTTAACAAAAGCAAAAAGAACATGGACCTTCCTCTGTGGAGGTTGCATGTTCTCCCCGTATGTGTGTGTGTGGGTTTTCTCCAGGTTCTCCAGGTTCCTCCCACAGTCCAAAAACATGCAGATTAGGGGATTAGGCCAAGTGGACACTCTATATTGCCCGTAGGTGTGAATGTGAGAGTGAATGGTTGTTTGTCTCTGTGTGGCCCTGCAGTGGACTGGTGACCTGTCCAGGGTGTACCTCGCTTCTCGCCCTATGTCGGCTGGGATTAGGCACCGGCGCCCCCTGTGACCCTCAAGTGGAGGATAAAGCTGTAGGAGATGAGTGTGTGAGTGATAAAGAGGATAAATGACAGAAACACCAGCATCTACTCCATAATCCTCCACCAGGGGGAGCCCTGACTGATATGTCTACTGTCCAAACCACATTTGGTCAAGAAAAAGTGATTCAACAAAAGTAACTGTATGTTCAAATTAGGAATAAAAAAAAGAAACTAGCCTTACGAGGAATGTTGGCGAGATTATGGAGAAAGGAAAGGTATTTTTTTGTTCCAGGTTTGCATCTACCACCTTCATCCCATCCTGGTCTGTGATTGGCTGTTGTGAGTTGTCGCAAATGTTGTTGCATTTTTTTTCCCTCAAGGAAACATGGGAAAGAAATGCTTGGGAATGGGAAAGAGATACTTAAAACCAGATTTAGCTGACGTTTTTGTTACCAGATACCTCAGAAACTAGCATTAAATGTTATTTCTTCTGTCCGACTTTTTCACCTTCACCTGGTCTGATTAGCAGCTTCTGCTCAATTGTCGATTGTTAGCTTTTGTTGGCAACTAGGCGAGGAATAAAAAATATCGGTAAAGAAATATCGTCACACTGACTTACGGTGTACGATTAACAAAACAGTGGATAAGACATTTTTTAAATATGCTGCTCTGAAAGAGATTTCCCTCCAAATTCACTCTCCATTGCCTATATCCCTTGCCTCCTCATGGTGGCGCTCATCACAGGAACAAGTTTGACATGAACAGAAATTATGCGACCGTATAATGATTGTATCACAGAATCATGGTATCGTGGTTATTTTCATTATTTTGAGCCTTTAATTGCGTATGAAATTGCATTGCGAGTTACCCTGCAATTCCCAAACTGTGAACAATAAAAAAACGGTGTGATGTTGCTGTGCTTCACCTTAAAACGTCGGCATCTCAATCACGCAAATCCCTGACTTCCTTTTCGGACAACCACTTCCTCTCCTGACGCTAACTTCCTGTACAGCTGCAACAGTTGGTCGGGGCGCGGCGCCTTCGATTCTGGCGTGCAGGGAACGTCAAAGTCTGACGACTCCTGAGACGACGTTAGCTCCTCCAGCTCCAGTGGGACAACCGGACCATTGCACTCCCGTTTCTGTGACACATGGTCGTTCATCGCGTCTCCTTGTTCGTGAGGCTCCGCCTCCAGTCGGAGGATCACGGTGTCGGGTAAACACGAGTCCATGTTCTGCGAGGAATGGTTGGACAGAGACGCGGACAGAGTCAGGCTGAAGTTCTCGTCAGGGCCGTCCACAGTTTCTTCGTCTTCTTCACTGAACAGATCGGGCGTCTGTGAGCCACTCATCCTGCAGGGGGAGGTGTTGTTGATGGAAGAGCAGGATTGTGATTGGCTGTTCTGGCTGTCAGTTAGCATTCCTGTAGTGAAGAAGTCCTCCCACTTCGGAGTCTCTTTATTTGCATCCTCCATCTTTTCTTTTTTCCTCTCTTTGTCTTTTATTTCCTCCTTATCCTCCGTCACTTCACCGTCGCCTTTTCCTCCCCGCTCCTCCTCCTCCTCATCCTCTTCATCATTGGACTCAGTGCAGTCGACGAAGTTGCGTGGATCCAATTGCATGTCTTTGGCTGTCGGAGGCACAGAGTCCTCTTCAGGGGGCGCTGTTCTCTCAGGACTGTTAATTTCCTCTGAAATTAAGTTAAAAATAAAAAGTTTAGCAAACAGTTGTTAAAAAAAGAACATTATTCTTTATCTCCCCCCTTTCTGTCCCTTACTATGTCCAGTGCCTTGTGATAATGTATGTTGGGATTTGGCGCTATACAAATAAAACTGAATTGAATTAATATTCAGCTGCTGGAGTGATGGTACAGTCCAGTGACCCTTTTTTGGTCTACTCCACCTCCGGGAGTTGAATCTCTGCTCTACGTCAAAGAAAACTGACACTAAACATCAGAAAAGCAACATCTAAAATATCTGCTCCTGAAAAAGTTTAATTAAATTTGCTGAGAATAACATTAATTTTACAAAAACACATGAACTACAGAAAATAGAATCTGTGTATGTACTTTGGTTTACTTTGTGGTTCAGCCCCATCTTCTTCCTCACTGGTGCCAAGTTCAGTCCATCAAACAGGTCGTCGTCGCTGCCTGAATCTGAATGCAAAAACAAACATATGACCCTGCTGCTAATCACTAATTTTCCTCTCAATTTAATAAATGAACTACAATATTTAAGTAGATATATGGATAATATTAACTGTAAATTCTCCGTAAAATGACGAGCAAAAATCTTCACATAATTGAAGAAGTTTAACACTAAAATAACTTATAAACATTTATTTTCATGTTGAACAAAACTGATTTATATCAATTATCAGTCCCATTTTCACCTCTGAATTAATAATTATATTATTACCTAATAATTTGATAAATTATTATTATATTAGAAATTAGATATCAATATGTAATATGCTTTTATTTATCACTACGTTTCATATTTATCATCACTTCAGCTGAGTGTTTGCGACAATGTCATTTCCATCAGTCTTGAATTTGTCTGATTTGTGTCACATGACATCATAGCAAAAAACATCTGCATAGAAACACACTCTATGTATGTCATTTACCTTTAAAACACATATCGCAGTTACAGAGGAAGAGCACCTGGTGTGTGTGTGTGTGTGTGTCTCTCTCTCTCTCTCTCACCGCAGGTCTCTCGCTCCACCCTGCTGCGTTTAAGGACTCCCAGGGGTTTGTAAACAAACGCTGCAGGATCAGTTTGGTTTCTGCTCATCAACTTCAGCCTGATCGATGTCAACAAAACAACAATTAAAACAGATAAGTTTAGTCCTTTATTATAAATGTAAACTGCGATGTTACTATAAGATTGGATTTTGCCTCAACAGACATAGTCGTTTAAAAATAGAAAATAAACTCACATCTGAGTGACCTCGGTCAGCGTGCGACCAATCGGGATGACGCTGGGGTAAATGTTGACCGGCCGAAGATACGACAAGAAATCTTTAATCTGAAAATGAAGATAATCATCCTCAGTCTTTCTGCATTTATGTTTATTTGTAATTTTAATTGCATTTGATACTATAAAGAAAAAAAGCACCTCAGAGTACGAGGAGTGGAAACTGAAACAGGCTCTGAAGGAACTGGCTCCTGTTCTGGAATCAAATGATCAAACAAATCAATACTTTTTTATTTTTTTTTAAATCGTGATTTAACTTCTCTTACTTTATAATAACGTTGGTTTTCTTTGTTCTCTCGCCGAACCAAATGGTGGACGGTTTGATGCTGATGATACGTAGAGGAGTCCCATCACCCGCTGAACAACCACACGGCAACCGGTTACCGTGGAAATACTCTTCATCCTACACACACAGAGAGAGAGAGAGCATAACTACAATGGTGTCTTTTAGAGCTGCAACTTAACCAAAATACATCAGTTTTAATAATTTCTGTTATATGGAGCAAAGAAACCAGAAAATATAATTGGCTTAATAGTTTAAAAAAAACACCAAAAAACAGATACATCAGTTAGCAAAATAGTTGTGTCTGTTTGCACGTTATCCTGTGCATTTAACAGATTCATTAGACAGATTAACAGCAGGGGGCAGTGTAGGGACAGGATGGCAGAAAGTTTCATTAACAAGCTGGGCTCCTATATTTATTTATAGGACATTTTGACCCACCATGTGAGGGCATTTTGACCCACCATGTGAGGTATGAGTGAGGTTATTTTGACCTTGTGAGGACAAGGTCTGGTTCTCTTGAGCATTAAGACTTGGTTTTCAGGGTTGGGCATTATTCGTGATGGTTAAGGGCTGGACAATGAATCATGAGTTGTGTGTGCGCGTCGAAACCTTGGGGTGTCGACAGGCGTGAATCTGCGTCCTGCGATCAGTCGTCACGTAGCTCAGAATCTCTGGCATCTTCTTGAACATGGCCAGATTATTGACATGAATCTGTTACAAGAGAAACACAACACCCCATCTATACATTAACTGTGTGTGCAAACAGACGTGTATGATATAGAAATGTGTCCATACAACTGGATTTGTGTCTGTAGAGAAGGTGAGAGCTGTACATTTAAATCAGCTCTGGTTTAGTTGGTCAGCTTGGAGAAGCTATTGTCAGTCAAATCCCCGGTTTATGCTGCGTGAATGCGTCACCTGTGTGTCGAACTCTTCTCCCAGTTTGGTGAACAAGTATTCGTATCCGTAAGCAGCTTTACAGTTGAGCCACACCACGTGATACGAACTCTGAGTGATCCAGTTTCCAATCAGCGCCGAGATTCCATTTAAACAAACTTCCTACACAAAAAGTAAGTCGCCACAGAAAAAACATGAGCATATTTTAGACATAAATTATCAATTCATGTGTACATTTATAAGTGTATCTCTTTGTGATTCATCCTGTTCATTTTTAAGGATACTGGACCAATAGAAGTTATCATTTTCAGCGAGCCAAAACAGGCAAAAACACATTAAAAGATTTCACTTTTTCCAGATGTGTGTGTATATTGCCTTAATTTCTATCGATAATGAAGGATTCTGAGGGAAAACTCACCCGACTGGGTATCTGATAGAAGCGCGGGTCGTAGAACGTGGAGTCCAGATAAATGCTCTGAATGTCTTTGACCCTGAGAAAGATCACACAATGACAGTGAACATGTGCGGTCAAACACACGCAACAGAACACTTTGACCTTCAGGACAAGAGAAAGATATTTCTCTCTCTTACTTCACTTCCATGTCTATGTTAATTGGATTAGGATTGATCTTCAGTTTTTCATATTTATAAGTTTACACTTATAAGTAAACTTTTCTAACATCTATAGTTATTAATACCTGATGATTTAGATGGACAACGTTTACTTGTTTTTAAATTATCAAACTTCCTCCATCCCATCAGTTTCTAATTTCTAATCTAATCTCTGTCCCTGATAGGAGAGAGAGAGAGAGAGAGAGAGGGAGTGTCCATCAGAGACCGACCTGCTGCCAGAGTGAAGATGTTCTATTCTGGAAGCATCTCCAACGGAAAACCTGAAATCTCCTGTGTACAACACGTTTCCATGGCAACCCTCAAACAGGAACCTGCACACACAAACGCATAACCCCATCTCACTTATCTGTTATTTGATTAATTAATGAATTAGATTATTATTATTCTGTGATTTGATAGTTTTTCTATCTTTAAAAAGTGGTTCCTTATATTAAAAGTTTGAGAAACACTGGACTGGAGTATAAAAAAGAGAAGAATATCATCTGCAATAGAAATATCTATGTCACACAAAATTGAGAACTGAATAAAATTAAATATGAATATGCAGGATATAAATAGGGAATATTCATGTGATTAGATCATAAAGTTTGAACTCACATGACGGAGCCAGGACAGTGACCAGCAGGAAGCAACGTCACGACCACGTCTTCTTTCTGTCACACAAACAACAACGTGGTTAAAGACGACAACTAACTAAACTTTAACTAAAGCCAGAAGAAAGTAAAGGTTTATCTTTTATTTTGTTTTCTTAACCTCTCCTGAAGCCTCGTCCACTAAGGAGATCTGAGTCGGGCTCTCCAGCTCCAACGGAACCTGAACACATTGTCAATCAGGTCAGAGACAGAATTTTGACAGTAGAGGAAAAAACAATGCATGACTCGTGAAAAACCAGAAGCAACTTACAATGAATTCCTCCCAGAATCTGTACCTTGGATTACTCAGCAGAAGTTCTTTGGTCACAAAGGAGCAGTAAAGTCTGACTGTACGACTGCAGAAAACAACAAAAATGTATTTTATATCCAATTTTGGATCTAAGTCAAATGTTTTCCTAAAAATCCATTCATTATTTATCAAATGGCAGTGAAAAAAATCCTTAAATCTTTAAATATTTGTATCTTTTGTAACAGATGATGAGGTTCTACACAAATTGTAAGCATTAAATTACTTTCCATATTATTAATGGGTTTCCCGGCATAAATGAGCTTCCAGCATCATTAATGGTGTGTGAATGAGCTCATTTTACATTAAACTACATTCGATTATTTTACATTTTAATGATGACAGCTGCTAAAATATTTCTTTTTAACCTGAACTGCAGCTTCCTCTTTAGTAAAGGTCCCTTCAGTCCTTTCATATGATCTGCGGACACATAAAAACACTGGTTTTATTATCATTGTTAAGGATGATTTCATTATTGTCGAGAGCTAACGGCTAACGGTGCTAGCTTACCTTTGTGGCAGTGGGAAAGGAAATATGCCCGGGCATGAAGGTTCTCTCTGTCGAACCGGTCCAAAGAAATAGTCGGATATTCCTTCATTCTACCCGCGAACGAACTCATCTTGAAACGTTTTAATTCCAAGCCAATTTGTCCTTTAAAAATAATCATGTGCTGTTTTTAAACGAGAAAACCCTCGTTTTGTGAACATTACTGTTGTGTTTTTGTTTGTCCCGCCCACTGAGTTGAGTTTCTTCTTCTACGCTCCTCTTTACCGCAGTCACTCTGCCTTTTGACGGACTTTGCCGCCACCTGTCCCCGAAACACATTCTCCCGCTTTACGCCTCCATCTGAACTACTTTTCTTAAAAGTATTTCACATTTAGTTTGAATAACCCCGAACTTTAACGTTCACAGACGGTCAAAACATTGAATCCGTGTTTCGTGGCAGTTCCTTTGGCCCCATCTGCTGGATTGTAGACCTCCAACACAGAAGAAGAAAGTTCGCGGTAACCAGGCAACCGAACAAGCTACACAGTGATCAGCATCAGCTGCCGTGTAGAAACGTCTTTTGGCGCAACCAAGTAAAACAACGCGCATGTAAGTAAAGCCGCAAAGTCGCTATTTTCAGAAATTAGCAAGATGATTTTTTGAGATATTTTTTTCAAATGACGGTTAAAAAATTGACGAAACTGATTTCGCATTTTAACGTTTCAATGCATTGTAATAGTATAGAAAACTATTAGTATTCTGTTTTTCCACTGCTTTACATTTTTAGTGAGCATACGTGAGATCGGCTTACATGAAAAACACAATAATATTTAATTTTAGTTAATTCCCTCACTTTTTATAATGTGAACCCTTTTTGAAGCATCGACGAAACTCCATTCATTGATGATGTATTTTAACGTACTAATGGATAATGTAAAAAGTTGAAAATGAAAACAAAATTGTTTTCAGTGTTTTACATATTTTCATTGTCATTATTTGAGTTCGGCTTGCAATAAACATGTCATACACACATATATCTATTTTTTATGCTTGTCATCTTTGAAGCATGAACAAAACTGTGCGTTTTAACTAGTCATTGAACCTTGATAAGTATAGACAATAATCACATTTTCATGTTTTGCGTTACTGTAGTATCTATATGTAAATTCGTACATTAAAAAAACTATGAAATATGGGTAAGTTCTCTTATACATATATAATATAAATTCAAAACTATTATATGTCTGTTGTCTTCTTGTCCTGTTAGATGATCAGACACCATGTCCTGTGCTGCTGAAAACAAATCCAGTCCAAAGTCGATGAGCAGAGCCACAGGATGGAGTGAAGAAGTGGAAAACCTGTTCAGATTCCAACAGGCAGGATACAGAGATGAAAGGGAGTACGTCCAAGTCAAAGGAGCCTTGGTAAATACTATTCTCCCATTTATTTGTTTTATTTGCTTGGTTACATTCATACACAACACAACACATTACCGTTTATTTTACGGTTGGTGTAGTGGTTAGCACTCTTGCCTTTGCAGCAAGAGGTCCCGGGTTCACAACCCGGTTGGAACAAGGGGCCTTCTGCAAGGAAGGTTGCAAGGTTTGCATGTTCTCCCCGTGGTGCGTGGGTTCTCACCGGGTACTCCGGCTTCCTCCCACAGTCCAAAAACATGCAGATTTGGGGACTAGGTTAATTGGACACTCTAAATTGCCCTTAGGTATGAATGTGAGAGTGAATGGTTGTCTGTCTGTGTGGCCCTGTGATGGACTGGCGACCTGTCCAGGGTCTACCCTCCCTCTCGCCCTATGTTAGCGTGGAGTTAGGCACCAGCGCCCCCCGCGACCCCTAGTGGATAAAGTGGTAGAAAATGAGTGAGTGAGAGAGTAGTTCTACTGTTGTGCAGATGCTGTCTGGTCTGTCTCATTTTCTTATGCCATATCTTTGTCTTGTCTAATCTTACCTTATCTCTGTTTCAAGTCTTATCTTATTTTATTTTATCTTATCGTATTGTCTCAGGTTGACAAATGGCCAGAGTCCGGCTTCGTGAAGAAGCTCCAACTTCGCGACAACACGTTTTATTACTACAACAGGAAACGGGAGTGTCAGGACGAAGACGTCCATAAAGTCAAAGTCTACATGTATTAAAGGGTTCTACATGGAGCTGCATCATCATCACATTATTGTGATAAACAGCAGGTGATTCCTCTTTGAAGTTGAGGCCCTTTTGTTTTCAATAAATAAATTTTTTTGAGTAAATGTGAGATAATTCTTTTTTTTTGTCATTTTTTCTTCAAAAAAATTAATATTTTCCACAAAAAAGTTACTTTCTCCTCACAGGTCTTCAAACTCAAATGAAGCTTATGTTTTCACATTCATTTATTTCATTGTACTGTGTCACACAGATGCAGGAAAACACTAGAGCAAAACAATAAACATAAAGTATATGGTGTTTGATCAGCTTCTGGCTGATTACATCACTGTGTAAAACACAAATTGTCATATATAAACATCATACAGGATATCAGCTGATATTTAACATATTTTGTTACAAAATGCTTTAAAATACATCAAAATGTCAATAAATTTTGTTTTTGTCAACTAAAATAAGTCACTTTCTAATCCAACATTTGAAAATGGTATTCTTTCTTGCACAGATTCAGTTTTTGTCTTATTTTCCCTCTTGTCTTGAGGATTACCATTTTCAGAAAAATTAAATTTGCCTGCAGCTTCTGCTCAGTTGTGTTAAAAACACATAGAAGCATCAGTTGAGCTTAACTTTAACACAAGTGACCATGAAGAAAACAGACTTTGTAGAAGAAGAAAACCGTCTGAATGAAAGACAAAATAAAGGCAAAATATACAGAAATGTGTTTTTTTCAGGTTTTAAATACTTCTTATATTTACAAAAAAATAAGTGAATAAACCAGGCACAAATACAAAGAATCTTCTATTATCCATTATATCTATTTAATTTACATTTATATGCATTTCTACAAACCTTAAAAGGTATTCCAGGTGAAACAAAAGATACACAACCACATAATTTTCTTTTTATTTCAGCTAAAATTGTTACTTTTGAAGACTTTACTTCACATATTTGAAGTAAAACAAACAGCTGAGATGATGTCAGCCTGAGGGGAAGCTGATGTTAGTTCTGTTTTACTTAAGTAAATTTCACTCCTGTAAAAGTCAAATAGTAGATATTATTGCAGTGAAGCAGCTGACAGAGACGAGCTTCGACAGCAGATCATAACATTTAGTTTTCTATCACACTCTCCTGTGATAGTAACATGATCAAGAACCTATAGTTTTTACTGCATTTGAATTAAGACATTTATTCTGAATAACTTGTGATTACAGCCAAAGTTGAAAAACTATGAATCTGCATTGAACCAGCCACAGAACGTGAGGTAAATAAACATCGTATGACTTTTTTCCACATGTAAATATGAATGGGCTACTTGTGTTCTTGCAAAAGACTTCATTTAATAATTCACTTTGCTGCTGATAAATTGTTTAAACTTCGATCTTAAATCAATCTTTTCTGTCAAAAAAAAATATTGTAAGTGTATTTTGTATTCATAGCAAAGTGTTGTCACTGACTGAAAGTACAGTAACATATATACCTATCCAGGGGCGTAATTTCCACGGGGGGTTACAGGGGTTATGACCCCTGGCAAAAATCAGATCCAGCCAATATACCCCCCCCAGTACCAGAATACTTGGTACTGCCCAACACACACTGTCTCTTGATTGTTCGCTGTTCACATAGTTGCCAAGTCTGATTATTATAAGGGACTTTGGGCTTGTTTTTTGGTAAAGTCACTGACAAATATTGGTAGTCGTGGGTTGCGGGTTTTTTGGACTTGTCCCTGTGTCCACGAGACTCCAGGAGACTCGTGGACTCGTCTGCCTCCCCTCCAGTCAGAGCGAGTGTTGTTGTCATCAGCATGTTCTAAATAATTTAGACCTTGCGTGTTGGAGGAGAGTGGGATATTCTGTAGACCCTGACGTACAGTTTCTGACACTTGTCCGAATGTCCTGGCTCAAGTCTTTTTGTGCTGTCTTTCTTTATTGGTGAGAGAAATATTTAAAATGAAAGAGCAGAAAATCTGAGCTTGGTTCTGTTTCATGACATAGTGATTTGCAACCCTGGAACTAAAAAAGGAAGATGAGCACATTAAAAGGAAATAAATATGTGGATTCAGGATGATATTTATGTGTTTACCGTGTCTATAATGTACTTGGAACAACAGTCTAAAATTAATTTACAAATGTTCATATCCCACCTGTTTTATAATGGTTAATAAATGTTAAAAGTAAACGTAAGTAAATAGTGGTATTGTTGAGTTAGTTGATGATTTGTTGACTGAAGATGATTAGCTGGTAGTTAGTTTGCTAACATCAGTTTTCCACTAATTATTAGCAAGTGGCTGTTTGCCACAATATATATTATATGTTATATATAATATATATCATTTGTCCCATCGTGCTAACACTGACACTGACAACAAGCTTGTTCAGAACGTTAGCATATCTTAATATGCTAGTAAGAGGCAATGTTCAGCCCAAAGCTACGCCCTTGTACCTATTCTTATAAAAATACATTGCAGGTTACAGAGTGTGTATTTACTCCAATTTCTTCTTTCCCATTTCCAACTTAATGTACTTTGTGAGGTTTTTATGGACAACAATAAGCCACCAAATCCAATACATATTACGATTAATTAACAAAACAAGTACATTAAAAATAATATTTACATTACATTACATTGTTATGGTATTAAACTTAATGGATTGGTAAGCAAAGTAAAATTGCTTAAATTGTGAATAGGGTTTGGCAAAGTGCGTGACCGTAAATAAACCTCGCTAAATTGGTTTAACGTTGGGCTTTATTGAAAATAATCCACCTAATAATCTAGGTAAGATTTTCATCGACTCATATGTTGTAGTTAAGGGTTTAAACACTACATATACAGCACTGTGCAAAAGTCTTAGGCCACTTGTTTTAGCAATGCTATAATGACTATAAAGTATAATTATCTCTTAATCACTTTATTGGAACTGTAGTTTTAAAATAACACAATATTCAGAATATACAAACTGCCTCTATAGGTTAAAGTGTCAAATATTTAGTGTGAATTAGCTGTAAATTTGAACAATACCATCACCCTGGCTCTCTTAAACCTGGAGTACAACCCTCATGTTATTGCTAAAACCTCTCCACCATTTCATGTTGACAAATATGAAAAAGTCTTCCAAATGCCAATGAACACAGAATTTGACAAACAAACAAACTTTGAGACCTTTGCACAGTACTATATATTTATATATGTGTGTGTGTGTGTGTGTGAGCCATAAACAACCCACTGTTAATTTGCTTATTTTTTTAATGGGATTTGGCGAGCAGCGTCAGTGCACCCAGCTATCCCCGGTGAGCTGTGCTCGACTCGCAGCTAATTCCTGAGGTTACTTTTAACGGGTTCACCGTTGAGATATAATGAACCTTTGCCTAACCCGACGTGCTACGTTATATTTATATAATTGTAGATTGAAGCTTCCTACTTTAAAAAGTGGCACTTGCAAGTGTAAACTGATACGCGCACTCAAATTGTTTGGATTCTTCATTGGGTTTGGCGAGCTGCGTGAGCGTGACTGAACCTCACCAAGTGGGTCAAAGCTGTAATTTATTAAGAAGAAAAGTTAGAAGTTATAGTACAATTTCGCTCACTCGTACAGCACAGATATATATTGCAAAAGTGGCACAGAGTATTTAGAAGGATATACATTGCAGTTGCCCAATGGAATCTACTGTTAAATCGCCTGATTTTTGAATAGGGGACGTGAACACCGTCAGTGAACCCAGCTAACCCCCAGTTAGCCGCGCGGTCGGCTCACGGCTAATTACTAAACACCCTGAAGTGAAGCTATCTGGCATATTCTACTCAACTTGGGACGCTGCTGGGCGGCTTTCCTTAGGTTATGTTTCCACTGGAGTCAACACGGGAGTCGTGAGGCAAGTGTGGGGTCTAATACGGAGAGAGGTAACCTGGTTAACCGCAAGTCAACGGACTATGTTAAGTTAATTATTGTGTAGCAGTGGCGGACGTAGCTGTGTTAGCTTAGCCCCGTTAGCCTGTCAACCTGCCCCACATTTGGGTTAGCGAACATTAATACAGCCGTTTAACGTGTCACTCGTCTGTTTTTATAATAGTAGTAACAATGACATCTTAAAGTTTAAATTGATTTATAGTATTGTGGCGTGACACATGGTTGGTCAGGCTGAGTTTAGGCTCCCGGTAACGAGCTGTTTGGGTAGAGGTGTTTATGGTTAGCACGAGGCGATTCTGCAGCTAACACGTCAAACTGTCATGCTGTGGTGGTTTGGTCAGATTTTTATCTTAAACCGAGATTAAGTGAGTTTGTTGAATCTTCGCGTTAATTTACTTTCATATATCATCATCAGTAGATTCTGACTTTATTTGTCTCTATTTATGTTTGTTGACACTGTTTTGTTGGTTAGTAAAATGAAACTATGCAAAAAAGTAACTTAATTAAAAAAATTGATAAAATATTACTAGCACATATGTAAAACATTATTAGAGCAATTTATTGATTGACTATTTTGGATTGATACATTCAGGTGGATTTTGGATTAAATAGATTTGGAATAAAACTAGTCACTGATGAAGATAGATGGATTGAAATTAATGTGGAATAAAGTAGGGCTGCAACTAGTCTTTATTTTCATAATTAATTAATCGTCTGATTATTTAAAGTAATCAAGGTCCCCTAAAAAGTTTGTTGTCCATAAATTTTGAAAAATATTTGTTGCTGTTTCCCAAACTGTGAAATTCGAAGACCGTAATTAGTGGTTATTTTTCAGTATTGGTAAATTTGTTGATTATTTTCTAGATTAATTGATGAACGCTGAACTTACTGATCATTTTCATGTTTATTTGCCTGCAGCTAACTATTATCATAATCAATTAATCTGTTGATTATTTTCTTGATTAATCGAGTAATCGTTTGGCCCATAAAATGTCAGAAAATGTTGATCAGTGTTTGTCAAACCTGGAATTGATGATGTTCTCAAATGTCTTGTTTTGACAAACTTGTTTTGGTAATGCATTAAAAACCTAAAACCGATTAATCAATTGTCAAAATAGTTGATTAATTTTGTAATCGATTAATTGAGTAATTGTTTCAGCCTGAGTTTATTGCGTGTGTTGTTCAACTCTGATTTGGTGTTATTTAAAACGTTACTAAAACTTGTTTTGCAGAGAGTTCAAGGCTGGATAAAAGGGCTAGAAACAACTTTGCAATAAAAAAGTTTGTAAATCTGTCACATATTAAATAATTATTACAATAATTAAATATTAATTTATTTCTGTTCCAGATTTAAAGCTAAAGAAGTAAGTCGGTTGTTGTTTAAAACTTGTTTAATTAGAAAAATACTTAAATTACACTGTGATTCTCTGACTTATTTAGATGAGAATTTTCCTGTTTTTTTTTTAAATGATTGTTTTAATATCTACTGTTTTTAAGCAGATATGAACATTTCATGCATCACAATATTTGGCTCACTATCGTTTTAGTCCTGACTGATTGAATCCTTCAGACTGCCTTGATTATTGATCATCCTGACCGTTGGTACATGTGCATGTGTGGATCAGCTCATTCATTCACTCATACGACACAGTTAATGTGTTGAAAAGCTGCAGATCTGTGTTTTTTTTCCCCACTGGTGCTCAGTACTGACTGTCACTGCTCCCACATGAATGAATGAGTGGATGAAAGGAGGGAGGAGCAGGAGACGAGTGAAACCTTTATGCTGGTAAACATCTATAGACAGATTAATAACGTCAGACCTTATAAGTTTTCACTGCTGTTGTGACCGTGACTGCATTTCTTTTTTTAGATTAGTGTCATTTGATCAGCTCAGCTGATCATCCTCCTGCTTAATTGATTATCATTCACACTAGAATTTGTTAAGAAAGGGCAAAAAATGAACTTCTCACCATAGTTTCCTTTTTCATTTTCGGAAAAATCCTCACGGCCGACGAAAAATTATTCAAACTATAACTCTTTATGTGGATTAACGTCTGTTGATTATTTTTCTGTTTAACTGATCTGTAGCTGCCGTCAAAGGCAACTCATATTTCCATGGAAATGTGTATTTTCACATTTTAAGGGAGTCAATAAATAGTTAAAATATCAAGAATAAATAGTTACATTTTATTAATATATGTAATTTCATTTCATATTAGTCGGTTAAAACCATATGACAGGTGACATCTGTTCTTTGTTCCGCTCGTGGGATTTGTTGCTGTCGGGATATTTTTATCGGTGCACTACAAAAGAAACTCACGAGGTCCTGTGCTAAGTACAAGTTGTGAGAGTAAGCTACCAGACTATTAAGAGTGCACTGTCTTTATTTAAGAAGGACCTGAAGCTTTATTTTTTTTTGTTCCTCTTGAGTTAGAGAGGCCAGTGAGGCATGTTTTATCATTTAATTGCCTTTCCGTATATGTGAATATGTGTCAATAGCGTGTTCATATGTTAGTTAATCAATTGTGGGTTTTTTCCTTTCATTTCGTATGTATGTTTCTACTTGCTGTGCATGACACAACACTTTGTGAGATTAATTCAAATTTATGAATGTCGTTTCTTAGTTCCGACGGCATCGTTTGTGGCATTGTCGAAGCATAAGCTACAAATAAATGCCTGTTAAAACCGAAGAACGATTTGAAGCTTTCATTCAACTCGAGAGGAGCAACATGATCAGTTGTTTTCTCTATAAATGTCATAAAATCTTGATCAGTGTCTCCCAAACTTTGAAATTATGACAAAATTGTTCAGTTTTAATGATTTATTTGTTATATCGAGAAAAGAAAGCAGTGGTATTCACATTAAAGAGGCTGGTTTTAATTTTATATACACATATCTCACTCAAGCCGATTAATTATCAAAACAGTTGGTGATTAAGTGATCGTCGATAAATCAATTAATCTTTGGAGCCCTAGTATCAGTTTTACTAACTATTTTGATAATTGATCAGTTTTGTTTTATTGTTGTTTTCAAGTTTTTCTGACTTACTGGAACAAACAATCAGGAAACTAAGCTTCAGATTAACTGATTGTTTAACAAAAGTTGCTGCTCTAAACTCTAGCTGTTTACTGTAAAAGACAAAAGACAAAACATGACATTTTTCCAAAGTTTTAATGAGCCTTTTTTACATGTTTTGTGTTAAAATATGAATAAATCAGTCAATGCATCACTGTGATAATAAACATTTTGTTTATATGTGAACCAAAAGTTCTTGAGCTCATTTTAGTGGTGAGCTTCTCTTTTTTTAAGAGGCCTTAGTGAATCACAAGGCTGTGGAGGAATGTTAGCTTTAGGTCAGGTTTATATGAGTTCATAATGAAGCGCTTGTTTTTTCTTTTTTTTCCCCCCCCCCCACTGTGTGTGTTTGCTGCTGAGAGCAAAGCTCTTATTTCCTCTGCTGCTACAGAAGGAAGCAACGCTTTCACTCTGCATGAAGACGTCGTGTCAGAGAAGTAAACCTTTTAGTTGTTTTTCTTAATCTTACGAAGAAACATTTTTGTCCCGGGAAGTTTCCTGTGGACTTTATCATCCGTGCCATTAAACGTGTGAAAGAGAGGAAAGAAATGGACATGGAAACATTTTTGTGTCCCTTTTTATTCAACTTTCAGCTGAAGACGTTTTTGTCAAACGGGATCAGATTATCAAACATGAAAACTTGGATTTTATGTCAGAAATATTGCTTCTGCATGAGTATGGCTGCATGATTTGCTTTGTTGCTTGTTAAACACAGAAATAAGGTAGTGCCACCTGTTTGTCGCGTATGAAAAGATCCAGCATCAGAAAGTAAAAAAAGAAGTAGTGCGTGTGTGTGAGAACATATTTGTAGAAATATTTCTACCAGATATTATTGACATGATATCATCGGTATTGGCCCATATTGGGAACCTACTGAAGTAATCAGATTTTAACTGCCTTAGTAATCAGTTTTCACCCAGCAGTGTAATCTGAATAATTCACTAGAATAATCTGATTATGTATGCTATAATATTTGATCACGTATGCTAAATAATCTGAATAAAACCACTGAATGTTTTGTAAACAGTCTGATTGCACCTGCAGATGTAATCTGATTTTTACTAGGGATGAGAAGATACCACTCTTTGTGTCCGATACCGATACCAATACCAATATCACAAACGGGTCTGTACCGATATTAGTCTGATACAGTCATTTTAGACCATTTATGGCCCAAACATGACTCGGCTAAAATGCTTTTGTGGATTTTTATTTCATTTTTGTGGTGTGTGCAAGGTAATCTGAATACATTTATGAGAATATTCAATCAGAATACAGTCAATCAGATTAAAACCACTGAAGTAATGTGGTCTAATGATATTAAGCGAGCATTCAGACCCCTCTACCGACGACTCGTCACAAAGCTGACGGACTGATAATTCAAATTTCAGCTTCCCCGTCCTCGTCTCTGCGACGCTGTTCGACTGTTTGAATCACAGATTCTGACATGAGGCTTAGTGTCAGTGTGGAAACCACATTTCACTCTGATTGTAGCTTCCTCTTTTTTCTTTTAAATCTGTCATCAGGTCAGTTTTCTCGGAGATGGAAGTGGCTGTGGTTTGTTATCGCAGCTGACAAAATAGGTAGTGAACCAACGAAAGGCAAACAAAATTCTGTCAAGGAAAGCCGAATGTTAAATGACCAAGATTAGAATCTTTTATCTTCTTTCAGTTTCTGAAGCTCACCATAGTTTCGTTTCTTCTTGTCCCACAGGTGAAAGTCATCAGTGTATGTGAGCAGCTGTGTCCGTCCTCCATGATGTCCTCCATGATGTCCTCCATGATGTCCCCATCAGTCTGTGGACACTGACGGCGTCATCGCCGACGGACAGAGGGAGGCAGCTGGAGGGAGGGGGCCAGCTAGCATGCGGCACCGACCCGGTGTGTCCAGGAGGCAGCGCTGCTGAGGGGCCATCGTCGGTCGGTGCAGAGTGTGTGTCTGCTGAAGCGGCAATGGATGACTTCAACAGCAGGACGTACGGCACCAGCGGCCTGGACAACAGACCGCTGTTTGGAGAGACGTCTGCTCGGGTAAGAAGCTTGTGTGTGCATGTGTGGGGGAGCTGAATTTAGAAGAATTTAGTCCACAAATTCCACCCTGAAATGGCAGAAATATGACAGTGGCCTGATGAAGGAAAATTCTGGTCTTTGTATGTCCATACAATGCTTATTATAAAATATAGTTGTATGAGATACCGACATATACTGTAAGTCTACGATATCGTAAGAATACGCTCACTGCTTTTTCTTGACATCAGCCAGCATTTCCTAACTGTAAAATCTAAGTTTATGTCATTTTGTAAACCACTCACTCAGCTCCTGTGTCCCCCGTGAGCTGAAATTGACCGATTTTCTCTATGGACTTTCTCTCGGTGTGGGAGATTAGGTGGTTTAAAAACGTTTCCTGTTGGAAAAGTCTGTCTAACAGTGAGATAAAGACGTGAACATGTTCTTAAAGATATATTAGACCAGCTGATGTAGATTTTTTTTTTTTTATGTGAGACTTGTAAAATCTGCTAAAGGTGCAGGGTAGAAAACCTGAACTCTTTTATTCTGCAGCGGCAGTAAATGATAACCACGGATAAATCGATAATACAATAATTCAAGTGCAACCTAATGTAACAAAATGTACATTTAAATGCCCTGTTTTAGCTTTAACATAATTTCAGAAGCACTTAAGTTTAATTCTGGATTGTTAGCATCAAACTTAAAGTCAAGCGTGTGTTTGATGTTGATTTGTTAAGACTGTAAAGCCAACAAACTTGTGTTTTTGTCGCAGGATCGATTCATTAACCTGGCAGTGGGAGGATTCACGTCTTTGGTTGTTCTAGTAAGTTCACAGTTTATTTTACTAAATCGTATACGTTTTCTACTTTATCACTTTTTTTTTCCTGAGTCAAATGTCGACAAAATCTCCTTAATTTCCTTTTACATCAAAAAATTACATTCCAATTATTAGTGGTGAAAAAACGTGATTAGGTTTTTACAATTTGCATCAAAATTGTCCTTAAACTCAATTAAATATGGTGCATGTATTTTTAAATTAGGTTTGACTCAACATCAACACAGCTCCTTAATCTGATTAGAAACCTCCATTGATCTGATTAGACATCATTTATGAGCTTCACTGAAAACACAGCTGTGTGTTCTAAAATAAACCAGAAACTTCCAACATTTTTGGACATGTTTCCAACATGTTTTAATTCACCGAACAAATCTCTTGTGACCTGAGAGGGAAAACAGTGACTCAGTAGTTGTTCCTGTTGAAATGTGTGTTGTGGTTTTGTTTTCCATTTCCTGACCTTCCTGGAACAAGAACAGAGCAGTTTTCTCTGGATGTCCAGATTTTACGAGCGTCAGGAGATTTCTCGAACCAGAGCAGGAAGTTTCCAAAGATTGCACTTTAATTTGAATAAAACGCCTGTTCTCCATCTCCGTTTGTTTCCTAGGTGACCGTGATCGGGTCGTTCGTGTTTCCCTCGCTGCCTCCACGACCGCTCAATGTCTTCTTTGCCGTGTGTATCCTGTTAACATGTGGATCCACCATAGTGCTGGTAACGCACAAACACACACACTGACATTGACCTTCTGTAAGGATTAGAGAAAGAGAAAACTGATTAGGAGGATTTACTGCATTTTTATCACGTTTTTTCCTCTGTGAAAACTATTTTTATTTAAAAAATAATGTTTAATTTCATTATATAACATTGAATTAACCTTTTAAAGGGACACTATGTAGTATTTCAACCTTCAAATATTGTCAAGTATATTTTGAACTTGAAATCCAATAGTGAAAGTAGGCAATAAGTAAATAGCACCCTCGTCAGAGCCTGAGAGGTTCGCTATCACCTGTACTGTACCAAAGTGAAACACACTTTTCCTGCTTCCACTGCATACATCACAGTGCTTCAAGTGAGCAAAGCTGCAAGTTTGGGGGTGAAAGTTATACAGGAGTTGTTGACAGCGCAGATACCAAAGAGATGGAAGATTTTGTCGGAGCAGTCAAAGAAAAATTGAGAGTGTGATAGGATAAGATGGAGGACAAGGGTGAATATCGGTCCTGCTTTCACTCAGCTGGGAGACGCCGCGGGACGTGTTAGACCTGCGACCTGGTTCTACTGTTGGAGTACTAAGCAAACATTGTTTGCTTACAAACTAAACATAGTGCGTTGGAACTGCTGTGTGTCAGGTGATGTTAGTGAAGTCATGTTGTTCCCCATTCATGTTTGGAATTCAAAGTTATTCGTGTAGTGGAGCGGTTTTTCCACTAACATGCCCGTTGGAGACATGGCTGGAGTTCTCCGGCATCGTCGTTTTGTCAGCTAATGCACATATTAACACGGCGTATGTCTAAAGACAGTTGTGACAGACAGTACAGTTTCCAACTTTAGGGGGATCCCGAGAGCAAAAACTACATTGTGCCACTTTAAATCTGATTGTTGTAATTGATAAATTCTATTCTGTTCATTTAAAGGTTTTGTGCAGTACAGGATGTTTCTCTTCGGTTTGTGAAGCTTTTACAATAAAAACACAGACCTGCAACGGTTAACTGATGAGGTGTTTGAGGAAAAAACTGAAATGCAGTGATCTTATAATAATTGTTTTCAGCTGAAATCACCGAATGTTTGTTTGTTTCAGCTTTGTAGACGTCTGCATTTTCCATTTTGCTGTCATGTGTGTCCAGGATGAATCTTTACACAATTATTTTCACCACCAATAATACTGACATTCAAAATTAGGAACAGAAAAATTTACCGCTCACAACAAATTTAATGTGCTAAATTATCAGTATCGTGATAATCCTTAAAATTGGACGTGTGACTTGGACATTCTGCCAATTCTGCCAAGCTCATCCTGACATGCCACAAGGGGGCGCTGCATGCAAAGAAGAATTTCACTTTTTTTTAGAAACATCAAGAGTTTTAAAGCAGGGGTGTCTTAAATTATTATAGTATTAGTGTTTTGTGAATGATTCTGCTCAGGATTATCTTGACACAGAAATATTTCTCGGGTCCTTTTCTCTCTCCCTCAGATCTTCTGGTACCGACAGGGCGATCTGGAGCCCAAATTCAGGAACCTGATCTACTACATGCTGGCGTCCATTGTGCTGCTGTGTCTCTGTGCCAACCTCTACTTCCACGACGTCAGGTGAAGACCAGAGCGAGGAAGAGGAGGAGGGAAGACACAGCCGTGACAGAAGGAGATATAAGTGGAAGGACTAAATGAAGGAAAAAAGAACACGTACAAACCCAAGACTACGATTGAGACTTGAAGGAATGTCTCTCTGGACCAGAGAAGAAGAAACAGAGACTTCACACTTGCAGTGAGATGAAAACACATGACTTCACTGTGTGGAGGTCATGTGACGTACTGTACTGTACGACGCCATGAATCTGCCTGAGACGTTCTGCTGGAGATTAACAGGTGTGTTCATAAAGCTCATTCATATCCTCCAACAGTTTAATATGACGGAGAAAAAAATCAGATAATGGGACAGTTCAGGAGTTTGCATGTTCTCCTTGTGTGTGTGCGTGGGTTTTCTCCGGGTTCTCCAGTCTCTTCCCACAGTCCAAAAACATGCAGATTTGGGATTAGGCCAATTAGACACTCTAAACTGGCCATAGATGTGAATGTGTGAGTGGATGGTTTTTTTTTTTTGTCTCAAAGTGTGGCCCTGCAATGGACTGGTGACCTGTCCAGGGTGTACCCCACCTTTTGCCCTTTGTCAGCTGGGATTAGGCACCAGCGACCCTCGTGACCCTCACGTGGAGGATAAAGTGGTAGATGATGGATGAGTGAGTGAGTGAGTGAGTGAGTGAGTAAGGGTCCCTTCAGGGTTTTTAAGTGTGGCTGCATTAGAGGAGTTACGCATAATCCACATCATCTTAAGTCTACGATATCTTAAGAATATGCTAGCTGCTGTTACCTGCCACTTGTCACCATTTTTCCGACTGTAAAATCTAAGTTTAGGTCTCTTTGCCACCCACTCACTCTCCCACACCAAAGTCCATAGAGAAAGGTATTGATTTTACATCACAGCACACAAGTTGTTAATCCACTGCTGCCTCCATTAGCAAGTTCAAATGTGTTATTTTGCGACATCTGTTTGAAATCCTTTGTTCGAATTTACTTCAGTAGCACAAACTGACCACAGGAGGCAGCAGTAAACCAGCAGCTCCTGTGTCCCCGTGAGCTAAAATCACTGATTTTCTCTATGGACTTTGGTGTGGGACAGTGAGTGGTTTACAAACTTCAGTTTCCTGTTGGAAATGTCTTCCAGTGAGATAAAGATGTGAATATATTCTTAAGATATCGTTGACTTAAGCCAACATACGTTTTATTCAGTTTGTCCTTTGAGTGGCTAAAATCAGATTTTCCTGAATATTGGTGCTTTTCCACTACGCAGTTCTGGCTTGGCACGCCTCGACTATACCGTTTTTTGTTTTTTGTTTTTTTTTTTTGTTTTTTTTGCTTTTCCACTTGTGATGGTACCTAGTACTTTTTTAGTTCCTGTTCTGGTGAGGTTCCAAGCAAGCGGGGATGATACTAAAATGTGACACCAACAGACTACCGGTCACTGATTGGTCAGAGTGTGCCGTCACTGGAAGAGTCATGAGTGCAACGTCCGACACAAGAAACAAACCTAACAATACCAAACTGTAGATCATTTATAAAGATTTAAAAATCCTGAAAACGTTTTAATCTCCAACTTATCACAAGGAAATTCCTAAAATCTTAATATTTAACAGAGGAGTCTGGTGTATTAAGCAACAACACTGCTGAAAGCCTGCGATCGTGAGCTGCATCACAGCCTGTTCCGCTGTATTTTAGTTAAGAAACTGAAAGGAGTCTGTGCTTCGGTCATACAGGAAGTATTTAACTAATCTCTTTAATAACTGATTATAATGGTTCAGTACACCAAAAATAGCTGTTTTAACAGTCACTAGTTTGCGTCACATGTAAAACAACATCATGGCAGTGTCATGCAGCTGTGCTATGATGACCTATGGTAATGGAAAAGGATACCAAACTGAGTAAAGTCAAGCTGTGATGGACTGTGCAGTGGAAAAGTGCCATCAGTGTCAAAAACCAAAAACCCGTGAACGATCACTTTTAATGAAAAACCTGCTCTTTCCTCTTGTTATTGCTCTTTTACATGTTTATCTTTATTCTAAAAAACTGGTAAAGTGTATTTACATTCTTAAACAACACTGCAGGCCAAAAATGTTGTAAAACTCGTGTTGTTGTTCCAAGACCAAAATCTGATACAACAGCTTCTAATCTCATGTTCAGACAGATTAAAGCTCGGGTAGGTGACTTATATCTGTGGTTATTGATCAATAATCCCATATTAACCTTTCATGATAAAGTAACTTCTACTGCTCCTCCTCCAGACTGTGACCAATGACAGGACAGGGCATGTCCTATTGGCTGTTTTACACATTCCGCTCAGTGGAAATGTCACTCTTCTAGCACTGGTTAAAAACTGGGGCTGCAGCGATAAAAGGATTATTTATCAATTCAAATCAAAAAAGCTAGCAATAAAAATAGTAATTAATTTGAGTGCTTTCCGATTATCAGCTTTGTAAATGTAAATGTCCTCTGGTTTCTTGTCTCTTTAACAACGAAACCAAACCAAACCCAACGAAAAACTGAACAGCTTTAGTTGTGTGTGTGAACAAAACACATTTTATGGACCAAAAAATCTGAATCTAAGTATTAATCAATACTGAAAAAAATTGATAGTTGCTGCTCTAGTAACAGAAACAGATGATTGTGGACAAAACAAATTATTTATAATTTCCAGGTTTGAGGAACAATGATCAACATTTTATGGACCAAACAATTTATCAGTTAATCCGAAAAAAAATAATGGATTATGAAAATAATCGTTAGTTGCAACCAAATATAACATTAATTTAAAAACAAAGCTTTAACCAGTATGTTATTGAGTCTGTAAACGCACAGAGCGAAGGGGGCGGAGCATCAGCACAGGCAGCGTCAAACCCTTTTTTTCTCTCTCTCTCTCTTTCTGCTTCGCCTGATTTTCACGCTTTAATTTAATTCATTTTCCAATTCACATTTAATTTTTAAATTAGATAGAAATTACTCTGTCTGCCAATTCTTGCACTAAGTGTGGCTGAATTCCTTTTCACAGATCAGGTGTAGTACCAGTAAAAAAAAAAAAGAGTTTTCTACTTAGTTTATGAAAAAAAAAACGTATATCACTGACGTGTTTGTCGTCTATTATTTGCACTGTTAATCCCGATTCATACAAATCTCAGCTGAGCTTCCAATGTCGTCGTCTTTTTTTTTGTTTGTTTTAATCAAAATATTTGTTGTCGGTTGATTTTAGCTTGACATGTTCACTCTGTTAAAGTGTTTACAAAAACACTGAACACACGCAGTAACCTCATAGCTAACATCCGCATTCTGTACGTTACTCCGTGATCTGGTAATAGTGTTGTTCAGCTAACAAGCAAATTCTTCTTAACTTTACATACATAACCAGATCGCGGAGAAACATGCGGAATACTGATGTAACTTATTTGTAATTCCATTTTCAAAACTACTGAAACGTACTGTAGCATTTCAGTTTTACTTTATCAAAACTGACCAAAGGAGGTCAAAAACCAACAATGCAGCATTTTTACTTTTAAATCTTTTAGAAAAAAAACTTTTTAAAAGATAAAATAAAAAATTCATGTGTTTAAAAAAAAAAAAACAACAAAAAAAACACAGCACTTGTCATGGTTGTTTAGTTTCATTTAAATTTGACAACCATTAAAAAAAAAAAAAAAATCGTAATCGTCAATAAATCTTTAATGACATCGTCAATGACATCACAGCAACAAATATTCTCCACTTCGCCACAACTTCACAATCGTCAAAGCCACAGCATTTTATTTAAAGATTTTATGGAATAAATAAAAGTGTAACCTGAGTGCCTCCGTCTCTTTGTCTCGTCTCTGCTTCAACTCCATTCTTTGTAAGATTTTATTTTTGTAAACAAACTGGAAAAGGTGTGTGGAAATTAGAGTTCAGACCTTTCCGGCGGAGAAGTTACCTCAGTTAGCTTTGTCTCAATTCAGTGTCTTTTGTCCCACGTGAGACATCTGGTTTATGGGTGATTTACTGATCACGTTACTGCTGTTGCTGCAACAGAGCAGCGACTGGGCCCTGTATTGATTACTGACGTAGATAAAAGAGTAAATATAATAAAAATAAATCAAGACTTTTCTTACATCTGTTTATAATCTGGTACTGATATTTTAGTTTAGTTTAGTGGATGTTTACGTCATTTTGCGACGTCCGTCTCTGGCAGGCGATGAATCCTGGAATTTGCCGCGTTCCATTTACATCGAAAGTCGGGACTGGGAGGGACGTCACCCCCAAGTTCAAAGCGTTACAGTTGATGAGTTAGAAAAAAATCCTGGAAACAAACGTATCTCAGACTAGCCATTGTTAGGCGGGAATGAATTTTGCACAAAATACCACACAGAATGTTATCGACTGGTTTGGCTAACCTCGGAAATTCCAACTTCCTCCTACAAATGGAAGTCGACAAGTTGCTTGGAGAAGGAAGGACACATTTATGGGAGCCTCAGAAACGGGACAGTGCTGTGAGAAAATTGCAGCAACAACTATCAGCCTTCAAATGCAGCCTCTGAAGGAGGCAGAGCCTGGATCGAGCCACTTCTGCCTTCCCACGATTTAACTGGAGCTTTTCCTGCTGCATTCTCACATGGACTCACTCGGACGTTTTTGTAAATTTTAGTGGGATGAGTTTGCGTTTTTCACGCAGTTTCTCTTAACAGTTTCAGACTTCATTGCAGGTGTAAGAGTACCTTTTTAAATGTAGGAAAAAATAGAAACAACAAATTAAAAATACAAAATTGTCACGGCGGACATGATTTATTTAGTTGTGATTCAGTTAGCTACAGAGTCTTCCTTCTTTGTGGCGATCGTCAGCTCACACCCGATGCGCCCACATCTATGTCCAGCACAGTCTTTAAAGTCTCTCACTCTGTGAGAGCAGAAATCTGCTGATGACGAAGGCTACAGCAGCAAGTGGCTGCATTCACATTTCATCCAGGGCTTTTAGTTTGAAACTTCAACACAACACCTGAAGCTTCACGAATTCAGTACTGAGGAAACGAGTTTCACTTCCTGGTTTAAACCAGGATGAATCTGGATTTAAACTCACAGACAGATGTCAACCAATGATGGTCATCAAGCTCCGTCCATTAAATCATGACCTGCCATGATGACGGAGCAGCTCAGTCGGAGACTTCCTGGTTCTCCAGGATTGGATCTGAGGACAGAGAAGAAACAAGTGTGGGTACAGTGAGCGCCCCCTGGTGCTGAGAATCAACGTAAGACAAAGAGGTAAACATGGCACCCAGCACAGACACAAGGAAGAATAGATTTTAGCCTCTTAACAAAAGAAACTCATGTAATTGTCAACCTCTCACTCTCCCTCACCAAAGTCCATAGAAAAAATAAGCAATTTTATCTCACAGGGAGACAGGACCTACTGGTCTACTGCTACCTCGTGTGGTTTGTTTGTGTCACTGATCTAACTCAGTAAGAAGGATTTTAAACACCAAAATCACTAAAAAACGACATTTAAACTTACTGATGCAGGCAGCAGTGGGTCAACAACTCCTGTGTGCTGTGATTTTAAAATCACTGATTTTCTCTATGGACTTTGGTGTGGGAGCGTGAGTAGTTTACAAACTTAAGTTTCCTTTTGGAAAAGTCTGTCAAACAGTGAGAACAAGACATGAACATATTCTTAAGATATCGTAGACTTAAACTTTTTCGGTGAGTGTATGTTTAGACAAACTAAACCTCATTTAAATGATAAGAAATTACCTGGAACCAGCTATTTGACCTGTGTTTGTGTGTGTGTGTTGTTACCTGTCAAAGTACTGCTGATGTTGGGAGGAGATACAATCAACACAGTACTGCCAGATGTTATCCCAGAATGCACCACTGGACTCTCGTCAGAGGGGGGGCTCATCTCCTGACACACACAGTCATGGTTATACAACTTCATGTTTATGTGTGTGTGTTTGTGTTAAACTGTAGAACTGAGATTTTTGTTGTCAATAATTTGCCAATTTAATTAGTTGGGTCTCTGACATTATAGCTCACAGGTGTTCCTAATAAATTGGACACCGAGTGAAATTGTCCATGTTTGTACCTTTTCAGTGAATCCATCTGTTATTGGCTCCTGCGTTTCTGTGACAACACTCTCTGAACTCTCCAGTAGACTTGTGGCGTCAAGGTGGTTTTCTTGGCCCTGTTCCTCTGTCTCTACGACCAGCTGTGATTGGCCAAGCGGGTCTGAGGAGGTGGAGTCAGAGCTGACTGTCTGGATGATGACACCGTCGCTGGAGCAGAAGCTGTCCGTCTGAGGAAAGTCACATGACAAATGTGTAAAATTATAATTAAGCAAATATGAACCAGATAAACAAAAATGGGAGGTTTGTAAACCACTTACTCTCCCACACCAAAGTCCTTAGAGAAAATTAGCAGTTATACATCACAGTACACAGGAGTTGTCGATCCACTGCTGCCTCCATCAGTAAGTTCAAATGTCTTACTTTGTAACATTAGTATTTGAAATCCTTTGTTCAGATTTTCCTCAGTGACACAAACTGACCACACGAGGCAGCAGTGGACAAGCAGCTCCCGTGTCCCCCACAAGCTAAAAATCACAGATTTCCTCTATGGAGTTTGGTGTGGGAGAATGAGTGGTTTACAAACAAAGCAAGATAAAGAAATTAACATATGCTTGAGCTGACATAGATATTATTAAGTGGAGTATTTTGAAAAGTACATCATACAACCATAGAAAAATCCTAAACTATGCATTTTAAAAGTTAATACAGACAAATTGTCAGTAGGGGGCAGTAATGCAACATCACACATGTTAACCTTCCTGAACTACCAACTGTCAAACAATCTTCAGCAGTGACTGAAACTGACCGACAGGCTGTGAAGGATGATGTGTTCGTGTGGCGACGGGGAGGAGCCTGTTGTCAAGGTAACCGTGCTGTTGCTGGACAAACTGAGTGGAAGTCCCTGATTGGACGTTGTCTGGAGGTAGTAGGTTCCCGGGGTGCCGGTGGGCTGCAGGTGGAAGGACTGAGAGGACGATGAGGATGAGGATGAGGAGTCAGAGACAAGAAACACACAGACAGTGATTGTGTGTTTGTATATGTTTGTGAGGACCAAAACACTCAAGCAAATTTGTCTGGTCCTCATAAATTTAAAGGACTTTTTGAGGGTAAAAACTTTGAGGGTGTTTGTGTTAGGGTTAAAATTAGGCTGAAGGAAAGGTTAGCTTAAGAACTGGGCTTACGCATACATGTGTGTGTTTTGTATTTGATACCTCTTTAGGACATTTTCTGTCTAACACTAACCTTATTAGGACCAGTAGTCCTCATGGAGATTAAAACCTGGTCCTAATGAGGCAGAACCTAATTTCTGAGGAACTAAGATTTGAATTGTGGTTAGGTTAAGGTTGGGGTTACTCATGAACTGGTGATGGTTAAGGTTAGTGATAAGGCTTTGTTTTGTTTTTCCCAATGACATCAATGCAGGGTCCTAAATTGGATAGAAATACAAGAGTGTGTGTTTACCTGGTATTCCTTATGTTGTGGGGACCGAAATCTGTTTACAGACCCACATTATGGGGACTTGTCTTCCTTATGGGGACAAAAATAAAGTCCCCATAACATAAATTAACCCAATTTTAAGGTGAAAACATGTTTTAAGTTTAGGGTTAGGGCACTATTATTGTTAAGGTTAGGTTGGAGTAAGCTCAAGAAATGAATGTAAGTCAATGCAATTTCCTCTGAAGGCATGGAAACCAGTGTGCGTGTGTGTGATTTTCACTGAAAACAGTAACATGGAACTGCATTTGGGCCATTAAAACACTTTTAGTGTTGTAATTAAGCTTCCAGTAACTAAAATGTTAATGATTTTAAGTCATGTTAATTAAATGTGTCATTTGTAAGTTCTAGGTCTGTCACAGGGCTTTTTATTACAAATTTACATATCTGTTCAAACCTGGGGGAGTAAACCTTAAATTTAGACTTTAGAAATCCAATGAGTTCAAAAATCCATCCGAAAAACAATGTTGCTCTCGGAACCAAGTTAGCTTCTTTGTGTTGTGTACGTGTGTGTGAGAGTGTGGCGACACTCACGGGGAGGATCTCAAACGTTTGCAGAGCTCCGGTGTTCAGAGTGATGGTCTCACTGTCACTGACCGCTGCTGCTGAAGAGTCTGAGGCTGACACACACACACAAATAAATCAGAAAATGTTGATCAGTGTTTGTCAAACCTGGAAATGATGAAGTGCTCAAATGTCCTGTTTTGACCACAAACCAAAATGATTCCATATTTAATGATTACTTCGTTATATAGCGCAAAGCAACCAGAAAATATTCACATTTAAGAAGCTCAAAATCTGAGAAACTTTTCTCAAACCAATTAATCAATTATCAAAATAGTTGACAATTAATTCAGTAATCAATTACTCTTTGCAGCCCTTAACACAACATAAAAAATATAAACAAATAAACACACAGCAGTGTCTCACTGAGTCTCACCCAGGTGTGTGATCTGCAGCGGGATCTGGACGGGGAACTGCAGCGCAGCCAGAGAGCTGGGGGCGGAGCTACTACCGCTGCTATCCTCCAATCTGGTGAGCCGGATCTGAACCGAGGAGGAGGAGGAAGAGGAGGGGCTTCCTGGACCAGATCCTGTCTGCTGTGACACCATCACCTCCTGGAGACCCTTCAGTAGAACTGACACACACATTTAGACACACGTCATTATTTTGTCAAATGTGGCCTTTGAATGGTCATCCTCTCCTGTGTGTGTGTGTGTGTGTACCAATAAAGGGGATGTCCTTGTGATTGGCCACTTGTCTCTTGATGCTCCACCACTTGGATCGCAGCCACTGTGGCGAGCGGACGCTGCTCCACCCTCCGGCAAGATCCTCCCACCTGATCTCGTTCTCGTCTTCCACCTCCAGCTCTGAAATCCTTAAACACATGTTACAGACGACGGCCAGTCTTAAAGAAGTCTTAAAGTATTTTGAAACACACAATGACATTTATAAAATCTTTATTTTATGTGACAGATTTAGCAGCACAGTTGTTGTCATTTAAGTTTCTCTTTATTCTCTCTCTCTTTATTGTGATGTGTAAGCTTTCTCTGGAGCAGAATGAGGAAAAGTTTATCAGAAAGTTGTATATGCTGTAATGCTGGTTTCCAGTTTGAAACCAGTACTGGTGCCTTTTATGTTTCAGAAGTTTTTCCTGGCAACATGGGACCAATACAAACTGAGTCACAACAACACCACCACACCTGCGTACGAGGTTCAGGTCGTCCTCCTTCGTCCACTCCGTTCCTCCGCTCTGTTTCCAGTTCAGGTAGTTCAACCATTTTGAACGACATTGTTTCTCTGAGCGTGTGCAAACCTGATCGGCGACCGACGCCCAGGACACGCCTCCCGTGACAGCCGACCCCGGCGTCACGCCCGCCATCTCGTACACGACCTCAGCCAGACGTCGCTCCTCCTCCTCACTCCATTTACCTGTGGACCAGTTTTTCGCAAGATTTGGATAAAAACAGGAAGATCTTAGATTTCTTTGTCAAACTTGTCACATGTCGCAGCCTGTTTTAAATCATGAAAATCTTTTTTTTTTTTTTTTTTCATGCACAAAAACCTTTTTAAGAGTCATTTATTTCACAAACAGGCAGGAAATAACATTTTAATTTTAAATCTGTAACTGTGAAATAATAAGTTTGATGTCCTTTTTAAAAATTTACTTTCTAAGACCATTTAAAACAAATAAAATTGTATGTTTTTATTAATCTCTCACTCTCCCTCTATGTGTGTGTAGATGAAGACTCTCTACAGCTGAACAGGACGACTCAGACGCACCGCAGTTCACTTTTACCAGTAAGACCCACACACATACACACACACACAGGTTTGTGCAGCTGTTCTTTTCAGGACCCTGCATTGACTTC
This sequence comes from Brachirus orientalis, assembly GCA_016785285.1. NCBI lineage: Eukaryota > Metazoa > Chordata > Actinopteri > Pleuronectiformes > Soleidae > Brachirus > Brachirus orientalis. The sequence goes on along the minus strand of JAFBJR010000033.1, from coordinate 32,884 downwards.
CATTCATTTGTACAGACTGATCACAGACTAATCACTAACCTTAATCATAAAAAGTTCATGATTAACCTTAACCTAACCCATAATTCCAATCTTAATCCTAAACTTAACCATTTCCTCGGAAATTAAGTTCCTTCATGATTAGGACAAGGTTTTGGTCTCCATGAGGACAACTGGTCCTGACAAGGTCAGTATTTTTGACAGAAAAAGTCCTGAAGATGTAGCAAAAACAAAAACACACACACTGGTTTCCATGACTTCAGAGGAAATTGCACTGATTTATAGTAATTTCCTGGAGACTTAATTAAACCTTAACCATAATTACTACTGCCCTATCCCTGATCCTAACCTCCACCTAAAATGTCTTCACCTTAAAATGTAGTAATTTACATTACGGAGACTTGATTTTGGTCCCCATAAGGAAGACAAGTCCCCATAATTTGACTGTGTAAACAGATTTTGGTCCCCACAACATAAGGAAAACCACACACACACAGACGCACCTGTGTTGCAGGTGTCCTTCATAAGTCGACAGCGATCTTTAACAGAAGACGCGCTCCGACCCAGAGCTGCTCCGATTGTTGCCCAGTCGTTTCCGTGTTTCAGTCGCAACCTGATGATTGAAAAACAACATAATAAACAAACTCAAACAAAGAAAAAAAAAATGTGTTTCTTGCTGCTTATTTTTACTCACGATTTCAGCTTCTCTATTTCCTCAGGCGTGTACCTGAAAAGAGAAAAACACAAATATAAACTCACTCTCAGAAACCACTGTGTGTTTTCGTGGTTTTCTTCGCAGACTCACTTGCCGACGTGGTTGCGGTTGTCGTACATTCGCAGGACGCGCCTGTAGACGGCAAAGAGCGGCCGGTTTAAGCCCAACGCCACTGAGCGGTAGAAATCCTTCCTCTCCTCTTTGGACATTTCAAAAATGATTTCAGCCGGGTCCTCGATGCCTCGCTCCTGAAACACAAACAAGCACACACAGTGAAGAAGAAGAAGAAGAAGAAGAAGAAGAAGAAACAACAACAACAACAACAACCACAACAACAACAACCACAACAACCACCACCACCACCACCACTACTGAAGGTCACACATACCTTCACGTATCGATCAATGTTGCTCATCAGAACCTCAATCTCCTCTTTGGACCACATTCCCTGCTTCCACTTATGACCTGAAACATTAAAAAAACTTTTTATTTTATTTATGATAATTATTATCAAAAAATTATCATTTAATTAAAATTAAAATATAAATATTGTGACGACAGATTGTGCATATTTTCACATCTGTGACGTGTTTTCCTGTTTTCAAAGGCTGGTTTTTTTTTCCGCTCACTGATATTGAGGCTTTTAGACAATAATTAAATTAACTTAATTAAATACTGACTAAAAATACAAAGAATAGCATTATGTAAAAAACTAAAGTTAGTACATTTTCCCCAGTTTTCAATTTAATTATTTGTGTTAGAGCAGAATTCACCTTATTTACAGGCAATTGTCAACATTACTTTTACAAATATTTAATTTACACATTAAATTGCAGAAACAATGCCAGTTGAGCAGTGGCCACAGAAAAACATGACTGATGAAAAAACAACTGATGTTAAAATTTTAGTGCAGTCATTTGTTCCATAAATCCAATAAATTATTCTGTTTGATTGATTCTGTTTAATGATTTCTTGGTTAAGGAAATATTCCCATTTAATATTATTTAATTGTTTAAAAAAAACACTAGTGACTGAACAGTCATCAAAAGTAGTTAATGATTAATTTAATAATCGAATAATGATTAATCGTTGCAGCCCAACATAATTGATTATGAAAGATTTACAGGCTGTAAAACCTATGTTTTTTAATAAGTGCTGCCCCCTGGTGGTGAGGTAAGAAGTAGTATCAGTGAGACAAGTATTGATATTAAAAAAAACTAACAATACATAAAATCCCATCATCTGATTTTTTCACGAACTGCACCTTTATTAGCCAGCGTGTCTTTGTCTTCTTTGGTGGTGAACCAGGCCTGACTGACAGGGGACACCTCTGTCTTCTGATTGGTCGAGAGCGAGTCCTCGTCCTCCTGCAGAATCTACACACACACACACACAAAACTGAACACAATGAAGTCGCCCCCTCATGGTCATTCATGAGAATGCAACTTTCAGACACAGACAGAACATCCACATTTACACACAGGCTGTGAGTTAGGGACAGAAAAAAGAATGAGTTTAACGGTCACCTGTATCTGAGCCACGCCCTCTTCAGAAAGATCGCCCCCTGCTGTCGCTGTCATCGTCACCTCGAAGCCTTCGTCGTTCTCTGACACTGAGGAGCAAGAAAGAAAACTGAGGGACCTAAACCTGTTTACAGTCACATGATGGGGACTTGTCTTCCTTATGGGGGACAAATCAAGTCCCCATGATGTAAACTACTACATTTTAAGGTGAAGACATGTTTTAAAGTTGGGCTGAGGTTAGGCTTAGATTAAGGTTAGGGTCAGTAATTATGGTTGAGGTTAGAGTAAGTCCTTTGACGTCATGGAAACCAGTGTTTATGACCTTTTCTGAGAGAAACGTCCATCATGGAGACCAATACATGGTCCTAATGAGGCAGAACCTCATTTCTGAGCAAATGGTTAAGTTAAGGTCTGAGATTTGAATTGTGTTATGGTTTTGGTTACGTTAAGAGATAAGCATTTGTTTAGTCTGTCCAAATGAATGAAAGTCAGTGCAGAGTCCTGAGAAGAATAGCTGCACAAACCTGTGTGTGTGTGTGTGTCTCTTACTGGGTAAAGTGACCACAGAGAACTGCGGTGTGTCCGAGTCGTCCTGTTCGTCTGTAGAGAGACGCAACTTCTTCTCAAGAGGCTCCGAGTCTTCATCTACACAGGGGGTGAGAGAGAAATTAATAAAAACATCAATATTAACAACATTCATTTTACTGGTTTAAGACAGATTTAGCTTAATTATAAGAAAATAAAGGTGTGTGTGTACCTGGTACTCCTTATGTTGTGGGGACCTAAATCTTTTTACACAGTCAAATTATGGGGACTTGTCTTCCTTATGGGGACAAAAAACAAGTCCCCATAATGTAAATTACAACATTTTAAGGTGAAGACATGTTTTAAAGTTAGGCTGAGGTTAGTGTTAGGTTAAGGTTAGGGTCAGGGAACTAGTAATTGTGGTTAAGAGTAAATCTCCCAGAAATGAATGTACATAAGTCAATGCAATGTCCTCTGAAGTCATGGAAACTAGTGTGTGTGTGTGTGTGTGTGTGTGGACCCACCGTTGTGAGGACAGTGCAGGATGATGGTCCCATCACTGTCCTGAGTGAGTGTGACCGACTTGACCGCATCCAACGCTGCAGTCGCCTCATCCTCATCTGCACCAGAACTCATCTTGCACCTGCTGACCAACACGGCCAATACTCAATAATCATTCAATACAGAGATGATCAATTCATGCATTCATCAGCTCAACAGAGAATCTGTCAGCCATTCATTTTCTCTCAATCAATTAATAATCTCTGGACTATTAATCTCCTTAGTTCATTATATATTTGCTGTGTATTGGATTCAGTGCTGCATTATTTATCAGAAAATAATCAATATCGCAATACGGCCTAGTGTAATATCTACATGTGTGTTGTAACACCATAAACCTCTCATTACTCAGATAAAAAAAAAAGCTTGTTTGTTGACAGACTCCAAAAAATGTCAAATCACCATTATTTACACATTTCACGAAAATGACAGTTAAGAAAATGTAAATATGACCGTTGAACTCATTAACCATATACTGGAGCTGTAATCCACACTAAACTGATTAGTTATTAGGAATAATTATAGAAATTATAAAGAAAAATGTATTAACACCATAGTAATTTAATTTTTTAATCCAATACTGATAAACATTAGTATATTAAATGTAAACTAAAACTTTGAATTTTTTATTGACAGATAATTTACTTTATGTATTCAATAAATAAGTGTCAATGAATAAAGCTGACAACTGAAAACATTTAGATTCATTTTATCAGCTGATGAACCACTGCAGCTTAATTACCTTGACAAAGTTAATATGACCTTTAAAGCTGAAAAAGGAGGCAGTTAATATGTAGAGGCTCATAATTAATGAGAACCTACTTTGTGTTTGTGGATATTTTAACATAGGTGTTTTACATTTAGAAATTGAAGCTTTTCTATTTCAAACAGGAATGCATAGGGAATTTTTAAAATCTGGACACTCACAGAATAATCAATAATTAATTTAGGTTATCGTAAACTAACAATTCGTTTCATTATTGCAAATGTATCCTGTCAAAGCAAACTCTATTCAAATGTTTCACAATTTTAACTCTGATATTAACACTTTTGTAGTGACTCTATAAACTTTAAGGGGGAGAGACTTAAATATGTGATTACAAACGTTCCACATCTTCGTATGTAATAACGTATTTGATACACAAAAACTATGTATTTTCATGAATAGGGAGAAAATTCTAAAGTCTTATTTCAGCAGAATCCCATTTAAAAGGTGTCAAAATAACTCTTTGCCTCTTGTGCAAAAAGTTAAGACTGTGACTCAAACTTTTATGAACAAAAAGCAAAGATTATCAAAGTGGGTCGTGTTTACTGGATATAGTGTGCATGCCGAACTTAAGACTGAAGCTTGTTCAAATGTTTTTTGGTTCGATTAGAAAATATATATGTGAAAATTGCTGGGCAACAGACAAAAATGTGAAAAGTTGGTATCTTTTCAAATTGAGTTTTGTACCAAAGTCTCATTCATCTCAACCATCACTACATTGAAACAAACTACGAGGGTTCGGGCTTGTAAACTGATTTTGAACTACAACAATTACACTGTCGTTTTATTTATTTGAGCATCTATCACTGGAGTGTTTTTGTGTGATTTAACAAACAGTAGAGACGCTTTCGGTAAAGCACAATGCTAACCGTTAGCATCCACCGATGTACTGCTGCTAAATGAGAGAAAACTGTCGGCAGGCGCCATGTTCGTGGACAAGCCGGCGCTTGTGTCTATGCGGGGGTATTCGCGCTCTTCTGTTGCCTAACTAGCTCGTCTTGTGGTAATTTCTTCCCGCTTTGAGGTACCTCCGCTCCCACAACCAAACAAACTAAATTTTGCTTTTGACTCGAGAACTTACTTCCTGTTTTTGGTCCGGGGACTTGCGAGTTACCAGGATGAAGCTAAAGTGCCAGGATGGAGGATCGACGTCCATTCGAGGGCCCTGCGCTGGGTTGCCAGGTTATACGGACTATCCGGAAAATACAAATGTACGTGACCGTGTACAAACAGATCTGGTACCTTTTATTTACATTGTTTAGCTGTGTTCTCATTTTGAAGGAGCAGGGAAAAAAATATAACCTGTACCTAACATGTATTTTTCCAGAATTAAATGACTTGTATCATTGTATGTTATTAAGTGACCATTTAATATCGCAATACCTTAATTTGAAAATCTTAACAGAAATAAAGTGTATGTGTTGTAATATTTTGTGTATTAATTGTAATCTATTAACGTTAAGCAGATAAGCAAGTTTAGTATTGTGATATACGTCAAATACTCGTCTTGAATACAAATCTTTTCAGTTTACGTGTAAGCGTCAGACGTGGCAACCATTGCGCCAGCCCTCAAAATCCGTCCGGGTAACAACCTCACTATGTTATTTTGTTTTCCTTGCCGTAAAGTAGACAAACTAGACAACTCTAAAGTTATATAACACTGTGAAATAAACATTCTGTTATTTTTTTTATTCAAATAACATTTTTATTCAAGTTAACGGTGCGTTTATCGGAAGCCAGCATTGGTTCCGCTTGTATTTTCCGCCGGACAAGTATCTGTGACGTACGAATTTTTTGAACTAAACGACACATTTTTAACACATTCGACTGAATTTCAACCATATCATGGGCGAGCAACCAGTGAGAGTGTAAGTTATGTTTAATAATCAATAATGTTTGCTTTAGGCACCTCACGCTCTATTCAGTATCGCCGTCTTTGAACCTATGGCGGTTTTTGTTTTGGTTTGTCCTCATCAGGTTGTGACAGGGAGCGTTAAAACACACGCCAGAAAGTTTTTTTTGTCGACATTCTTGAAAAACTTAGCACAAACATAGCGAAGTAACAAGCCAGTATTAAAATCGATCAAGGTGTAACAGCGTTTCAAACAATTCCAATTCAAAACGCAACGACGCTCCCCAAAAATGAGTTAGAATTTAACATGTATAAATCAACACTACACGCGTTGCTGAAGCACTAAATGTGTTTATATAAAGGGCTGAAAAATTCGGCATACATATTGAACCATAGTGATTAATCGCTTAGTCAATCACCAATAAATTAGCTGACAACTTTCTAGTAAAGCACTTTTTTTTTGAAGATATGCTACTTCCTTTTGCACCAAGTTAGCTTTGTTTAAAATACTTTTTTCTCAAATTAAGGGCTGCAACACTGAATCGATTATTAAATTAACTATTTTGATAACAGACTAGTCAATTGGAATGGGTATGAGGGTGTTTTTGTTATGTTTGGAACCAAGAGATTTACTTTTCTCATAATTTTCTCTTCATTTTTTTCACAGTCTGGCGTGTGGAGACGTTGAAGGGAAGTTAAATGCTCTTTTCAATCGAGTTCAAACCATCCAGAAGAAGACGGGACAGTTTGATGTAAGTCTGTGTGAGATTCTCATATCTGAAACATCTCTGTTTACAGACAGATAGCAGAAAATTATGATGAAGAAGTTTTTGTGATTTATTATTATTAGTTAATGGTCTGGAAAATTTTGTCATGCAAAAATTGCATTTTATTACAGTATGTTTTTGATTTGTTGCTTTTACTTTGAATTGTTTCTTTGAAAGATTACATTTATCTTTAATAATCCGGATGTTTGAATTGTTGTTTGAAACAGGGTGAAGGTTAGATTTTTTTTTTCTTTTAATCAGTTAATCAATAAAATAATCAGGAGAATCTATAATAAAAATATTTATCTGTTGGAGCAAGTTATATTAAAATAAAGCGATTTTAAAAAGTGCCTGACTCATGAATGAATCAATAAAAATTCAGTGATAACTGTTTCGCAGCTGCTGTTGTGCGTTGGAGAGTTTTTCGGAACATCGCCAGAGGCTGAGGTGGAGTGGCAGCAGTACAAAAGCGGAGCAAAGAAAGGTACGAATTAAACGCATGGATGAACCACTGCACTATGAAGCAGAGTGATGCTGCACAGTGAGGCCACAGGAGGGCGCTGTTGTACAAGTGTTAGACTGTTAAAGCAACACCATGTAATACTTCAACCTTTAAATAATGTCTCCATATATATTTTGAATTTGAATTGTCGAATTATAACAGTTTGATTAGAGCCTGAGAAGGTCTGCATCACCTGTACTGGCACTATGTAACTTTGTCTTGGGTCGCTGCAAGAACCAACATGAAACCAACTTCACTGATTGGACTGCTTACTGCACACGTCACAGTGTTCCCAGTGAGCAAAGCTGCACTAAATTTGTTATACAGGAGTTGTTCTTTCATTGCGAATGGAAGAGACAGCACAGATTCCCAGTTGAATATTCCAAGTTCAGAGGGTTTTCCTGTAGAAGGAACGCCCCGTGACCTCAGGTAATTTCAAGTTCCGACTACATACGGAATGCAGTACAATTCCCAGAGAGTGAATGGGCGTGTCTCCAGTCAGACTCCACCCTCTCACCTGGCTGCTCCAGACATCTTGCTGCTGCATTCTTCATATGTGAATGTCAAACTGACGAAAATGTTTGGTCTTAATAGTTTATAGTTTTGCAAGTCATTTCTGTGACATGTTTCTCGTGTGTTGTCTTAGTTCCCGTCCACACCTACATCCTGGGAGCAGCAAGCCAGGAGACCGCAAAGAACTTCCCTAACGCTGACGGCTGTGAGCTAGCCGAAAACATCACATACTTGGGTAAATCTCCGCTGCTAGTGTCATATATATATATAATTTTGTATGTTAAGTTTACTATTACTGACAATTGGTCTTCATATTTTAGGACGGCGTGGCGTGTTCACGGGTGTGTCAGGGCTGCAGATCGCGTACGTCAGTGGTTGCGAGGCTTCGCAGGAACCGGCGCCGTCCCACTGCTTCACGGCAAAAGATCTGTCGGCACTGGTGGAGCCTCTGACCAGCAGCTCCAAGTACAGAGGAGTGGATGTCCTGCTGACATCACAGTGGCCCAGAGGGGTTTGGCTCTACGGCAACAACCCGGTAACCACAGACAAATGTTTAGAAGCTAGAATGTTTAGAAGTTTACGTGTTGCAAAAATACTTGATCATATAATGTTAATTTTTGTGGAATTTGATGTGTTTCTGTCACAGGAAGTGAACACAAAGTCCTGTGGAAGCAGCGCCATTGCAAACCTCGCAGACAAGCTGAAGCCACGATACCACTTTGCTGCACTAGAGGGCGCTCACTATGAAAGACTCCCATACAGGTAGACTGGAGAGGATGACGGGAAAAAAATTTTGTTTAATCTTCTTTTTATTACTATTCACAATGTTCCACTCCGTCTGCTTCCGTCGTCAGGAATCATGTTGTTCTACAGGAAAACGCTCAACACGTCAGCCGCTTCATCGCGCTGGCAACCGTCAACAACCCTGCCAAGAAAAAGGTGTGTGTGTGAGTGAGACACACAAAGTAATTTCATAAATATAAATCACTATATTTTGTTTAGACCATTTTTTTTAAATTATGAAACAATGTTGTTGCCGATGTATATTTGTAACTACAGGGGACAAAAAAATCTTTAAATGTGAGTTCTCTAAAAGATGAGACATTTTTTTAATCTCGAGTGTGATACTTACTCTGAGTACCATCAACAGTGAATGAGTGCATGAGCGTATGTGTGTGTATGGGAATGTTTTCCATATTTTGGATTAACTGGTTTGTCTCCAGTGGTGGTCTTTTTTTTTTACTGGCCACACCAAAGATCCAACTACATTGAATGAACCTCCTAAAATTCATTCAATATCAGAATATTTATGATTGAAATTAAGTTGTAAAATGGGTCAGATTAGACCAGATTTAATTATTAACTTTTTAACTAAACCATGTTTTATTAAAACCAGGGTGAAACTGGAAGATAGTTACTGTTCATTTCTTGTTTCTTTATCATTTCTGATGCAATTAGATCATGTCACCAAACCTCCTTTAGTTTTAACCCATTTTTAGTTTGTTTTCAGTGTCACGGTAATGGAGTAATATTTGTGTGTTCATACATTGGCTCTGTGCAAAGGTGAACTGCTAAATGATGATTTGATATTTTCTCAATGATGCTGATATGCTAAATAAGTAAAGCTAAACTTTGTAATCTATTGAATTTAGTGTATTTGATTGCTGAATAGAGGTAAAGCAGACCTTTAGAGAATCACTCTCTCCGTGTGTGTGTGTGTTTGTGTGTATAGTATCTGTACGCCTTTAACATCATCCCCATGAAGACCATGGATCCATCTGAGCTGGTGAAGCAGCCGCAGGACGTGACCGAAAACCCCTACAGGCGCGCCATGAAAGACAAGACAGATGCTGCCAAGACGAGCTTCAGCTCTGCTGAGGACAAGGTTCAATTTAAACATTTTAAACTTGTTAAATATTGACCCTGCAGCCTCTAAATGTCTCTAAATGTCCTGTTGTTTGTCCAGGAGCCAGTCCACCAGTTTTTCTTTGACCTGGGCAATAATCGGGGTGGTGGCACCCCCCGAGGCCGCGGCAGGAGACGACATCCAGACGGAGATGGACCGGGACAAGAACATCACGGACAGGCCAAACAGCCGCGGCGCCACCGTGAGTCATGATGTAGTGTGTGTTGACATCCATCACCAAAACTATCTGCTGAAGAATCACAGGGAAAAAAAGAGTCACTTCAGAACCTCATTAAAAAATGTGCATTTTAATGTATTCCTCATTAATACAGTGTTCCAGTAATAGTTTTCCATGTATCCATGGAAATGCTGCAAACAGGAAGTGAAAATAGAAAATTTGGCTTCATTTTGATGCTAAAAACAACAAATAGAAAACCTGTAGTAGGACAATAGTAGTAGTAGTTTCCAAGCCAAATAAAGAATGAATTTTAGGCCAAAACTGGTAAAATAAACTATACCGTGTAAAAACAGTGCATCATAGAGAGTATTTCATACAGAAGGTGTCAAATTTTAAAAGAATTCTCTTAACATAATGAGTCATACTTAAATATTGTATAATTATATGTCTAAATCAGACTGTGATTTTTATAATAAGTCCTTCAAACAAAATCTTTAAATCAATTTCTGATAGCCTAATTGCAAATTAACATTGTTACAGTAATAAAAATGTCACTTAAAGGAGTTTTAGATGAGTTTTAAATGAACTGAATGAGTTCTGTTTCATAATTTTTTTTATATTTCTTCTGTGTTTTATTGTGTGTAGCTCAGCCAACTGGACCATGCTGGTTCTGTTTGGCGAGTCCTCAGGTGGAGAAACATCTCGTCATCAGTATCGGATCCCACGTGAGTTCATGGTCATCAATACACTCCCAATAATTCACAGATACTTAACAATGATTAACATTTAGTAGCAAAAGAGCCTGATGTTTGGCTCCTCAGAAACATCAGTTTGATCATTGTCATCGGCGTGCTCACTGTGTCCTGTCGCAGTGTTACCTGGCTCTGGCCAAAGGTGGACTGACGTCGCACCACCTGCTCATCCTGCCCATCGGTCACTACCAGTCTGTGGTGGAGCTGAGCTCCGAGGTGGTGGAGGAGATGGAGAAGTACAAGTCTGCAGTGAGGAGCTTCTACAAAAGCAGAGGAGAGCGATGTGTGGTGTTTGAGAGGAACTACCGCAGCCAGCACCTGCAGCTACAGGTACACACAGACACGAGAACACACACTTACACTAAAGCCCGGTGTCATTGTCAACAGAGATTTATTAAAGACTTTGTTTTGTTCTTCTCTTCACATGTAAACGAGGTATTTTTGTCATTGAAAACTCCAGACAAAGCTTTAGCGTTTATGTAATGATGGGGGGGAAATTGCATTTTTGCCTTGTGGCGTATCATGGTCCACAGCATATTATAAAATAAATAAACAAATAAAAAACATAAATTTTCAACCAATTCATGAGAAAAAGATTCAAGTCAGATTGTCCTTTGCTTGTGATAGTTCAGAATATGGAAATCTCTTTCAACTCCATAATATCCAGATGGGAGTAAAATAAGATTATATATAATTCCCATGTTACTTATTTCTTTCCCATTTTTTCTTTAGAGGTTAGTTTGTATGTTTTGTCCCCTTGTTTCTTTTGTTGAACATCATTTTTTCTTTCTTTAATATTTGAAGTAATATAGTGATCTAATCCATGTAAAACAGTGCACTATATATAGTATAGAGTATATATAGAATGGATATCTTTAAAAAAAAAACAAGTTTTCACAAAAACAAGAGCAGGAAATAGTTTTTTGGAAATACCCGTCCACATGTGGATTTGTCCCCCCCCCGGGTCAAAGGTTGTCCCTGTACCACTGAACTGTTGCACCACAGATGACATCAAGGAGGCGTTCACGGTGCAGGCTGAGGAGCAGCAGATGGAGCTGATGGAGATTCCAGAACACACTGACCTCAAACAGGTACAGGTGTAAACACACAAACACACACACACACACTGCAGGAGTCCACACACACATGCTGATCCGTGTGTGTGTTCAGATCGCTCCTCCAGGAACGCCATACTTCTACGTGGAGTTGGACTCTGGAGAAAAACTCTTCTATCGCATCAGGAAACAATTTCCACTGCAGTTTGGAAGGTAAATATCAACAGTCACTATTGAATTATGGGTAAGTAAATAAATAAATAAAGCACTTATGATTATTTTCTATGAAGATAAATGTATTTTTTAAAAAACAGTGTCTAATGACAGATAATGTGCTGAGTGCAGGATTAAAAACAGAATCTGCCTGAGAATCATCACATTTTTATGTTTTCCCCAGCATCAACAGTCAGACAGTTTGTGAAAGGGTCCCCTGCAAATAATAGGTGCTAATTTGGCTAACAGCCTCCTGTAGCACTTGAAATGGTTACTGCAATCCCAGATGAAAAAATATTGTCGTTTCCAAGAATCCAGGAACTGCACTTGAATCGTGATTGTCCAACTGTTCGGGTTTTTTTTTATATAAATGTTGAACTTTGGCTAATTTTCACATCACTAACAGAGATCTGTCTTCAACTGTTTCGTCATCTGTATTTCAACTAATCTTCATGACAGACCCTCGTTTTTCTTCCTCTTTTGGTCAAGAGAATTTGTTGAGAGCTACTGAGATTGTTTATATTTCTGACTTTTCAACTGGGATGTGGTTCACACGTTCTGACGTAAATGGAACGCAGCACTAATTTCCGATAATTATAAGTTAATATTTACTTATTGTTCTCCGATAAAACAAATTCTGCTGATTGCTCACAAATATCAGGTAAATGTGAGACTTGGATCAATAATCGATTTGTCGTGATGTTGTTTTAATCTTTGCCACAGGGAGGTCCTGGCGAGTGAGGCAGTGCTGAACATCCCGACCCGAGCTGACTGGAAGGAATGTAAACAGAGCCGGGAGGAGGAGGAGGAGAACTGCAAACAGCTGAGAAACGAATTCCAGCCGTACGACTTCGCCTGGGACGAATAACCACGTGACCACAGCCTTTGTACGTCGCCACTGCACCGAAATGCACAAACTTTTATCGCAAACTGAGGGTCAGAACGTCCTCATTAAGACAGATATTCAAACAAACACAGTCCAATAAGCACATTCCAGTTTTACTTGTAGGTCGTAATTTCCGTTACAGTTAAGCAGTTTCAATTACAGCTCCCCCAGTGGTGGTAATTTTAAGTCGTCAATTTCTTCTATTTTGTACCTCGAGTTCACAATTCAAGATGGCCGCCCCAAACGTCAACAGTGTAAATGCTGTAGTTTTGTACAGTGTGCAGCTGGTTTTTATTTTTTAGTCTTTTTTTTGTCGTACAAACAGTATAGTTATTGCGTCTACAAATGTGTTGCATTACACTGATTTGATGTATGAAATGCCAAAGTCATGCGTTTACCAAATTGACTAGTTTGCTAGTTAGCAAACCTAGCTAGAACATGAACGGTAACCACCAAATTAGCTTATTTTTTCCACTCTGTGCTGAAATAGAACGCAATCAACTCGGGTGTGGCATAAATTCCCAGTTCCAACTAGGAACATGCTGGTAGCAGCTGTTTAGCTTAACTTAGCTTAAACACTGGGAAACAGTTGAACTGAACAGCTAACATCGTATGTATTGCAGTACAACTGTTTTGGGTGTGTTCATTTAAAAAAAGAAAATACCTAAGCTAACTAGCTGCTACAATTTTTACTGCACACAGGCAGAGAATCGTCTTGTTTTGTTGTTCTACTTTGAAAATTGTTGCTGGTTCAGCAATGAAATATATTTAACAAATTGTTACTTTATGTACAACTATAAATTGTTTAATTTGGAAGCTAATTTGGTTGTTTTAAGTCTCGTTTATCAGTAAAGTAGAACTGAAATTCACAAATAGAGAGGTTTGCCGTTTTTGAGCATGGATGTTTTGGAAATTCCTTCACAATAAAAGTTATACTCCGGATTTTTGACCCTCTACTTTTAATTCGCTACAGAAACACACTAGCTTTTCTATAACGTCTGCTTTTGTTTTTAAATGTTTGTATTTTTGTAAATGTGCTACAATTAAACTCTTTCCAGTGTTGGATTATTTTGCTGCTCCGTATTTTTTACTAGTTTTAAAGCCACAGAATCAAATCTTCTGACTCACTAAATTTAGTGAAACATACAACATATGGCAGAAAAACTCTCAAGACTGAGTTTAACACATTAGTCATTTATTTGGCATCTTACAGAATTAATTAAGCTCTACTTATGTAAATTTCAGCATAAAACTTAACTGTGCTTTTAATAAAATAAAGCTTCTGACGACAATTTCAAAATAAAACATTAAAATTCAGTTAGCTGCAAAAAAAGAGGAAGTCTGTTTAGATCAAAGCCCACCACAGGCAAACTTCAAACTCCTACACAGTCTGAACTCAAGTGGATTATTGTTACCCGAGAGGAGAAAAAAAAATCAGTGATCTTCAGTTTCCTCCAGGGGGCAGCAGATTCTAATCTGTCACTGTCGAATATAAGCAGTTTGTTCAGTTACTTTGGTACAAATATAAACTCCTACAGAAGAAGGTCAAGTGTCAAATGTCTCCACACTGTCACAGGAGGACGAGGTCATTCAGTGTTGATCCAAACAGGGAACTGGTTTAATTAAATACTTACATTAATAAACTGGCATTAACTATGAAACTATGACACGAGTCAAAGACTGAGCACGTTCACGTTGTTACACAAAGTCACGAGAGCGTTTAATGGCACAGCAGAGCATCATGCTGAAAATCATCCCAAAGATCTGCAGAGACAAAAAAAAAAAAAAAAAAAGACTCAAATTCAATTTTTATGTGGAGATACAAAGAAAACAGATTTTTAGCCACTTAGTAGAAAAACTTGCATAATAAAATTTCATTTAAGTTTATGATATCTTAAGAAGAATGTTTGCATCTTTATAGACAGACTTTTCCAGCAGGAAACTGAAGTTTGTAAACCACTCACTCTCCCACACCAAAGTCCATAGAGAAAAGCTGTGATTTTACATCACAAACACACAGGAGCTGTTGATCCACTGCTGCCTCCATTAATACATTCAAAAAGTGTTATTTTGTGAATTTGGCATTTGAAATTCAGCATTTACATTTAGTTAAATGACACACTGACCACACAGGGCAGCAGTAGACCCGGAGCTCTTGTGTCTCTGCAAGCTTAAATTGTGGATTTTGTCTATGGACTTTGGTGTGGGAAAGTGAGTGGTTTACACACTTCAGTCTCCTGTAGGAAAAGTCTGTCTAACAGTGAAGACGTGAACATATTAAGATATCATAGGCTTAAACTAATGTAGGTTTCATTAGCTAAGCATTCAACTGGCTAAAAATCACCTTGTGTGTCAACTTAAACTGTTCTGTTCCTGCAGACTCACCATGATGACTCCAATGCCGATGCCGACTCCACCGACGATGTGCAGCCTGTTGTTGAAAACCTCGTCAATGGCTGCTGGACAACTCTGACCGAGGAGGAGAAGAGCGAGAACAGAGGATTTTATTATTTAGCAGGTGGACAAAAACTCCGGAAGGCATGGTGTTTCTATTTAAAAAAAAAAAAAAAAAAAAAGCGCTTCCATTTTACGTTACCGTGGTGACAAGCGCACTGTCGGGGCAAGTGTCTTTGGCTGCATCGATCACTGTTCCAGTCGGGCCACAGCAGTTCAGCTGAGAAAGACCAAACATCAGCAGGTCGGTCAGACGATTTATGCCAACAATTCTCTCACACGTGATGAATGAGCAAAACAATGACTGATCTCTGAGCATCATTCAGAGTCTTCCTATCATCCACAAACTTTTAAAATATTACATTTTTTAAGCTAATGCAGCATAATCATCTGTCCAACAAGCAAAACAGCCTGAATTGTTATTATATATTGTTATTTTTTTTCCTGAGTTTTAGCTGTTGGATGAAAGTGTGCCAGATTGAGTCCGACTGAACGTAAAAATGCATTAGTAATGCAAAACCATTGTCGAATAATCTGGGTGTGTTAGTCCGACTTTGAAAAATTCAGTACCACTTCAGTCAGAACAACACGTTACCATGTATTTTAGTCATTTCTTTTGCTGTGTCGATGTTTAAATAGCAATTTTTATAATTTGTGCCTACTTTGTTGTTGATATTGTACCTGTTGTGTTTAATAGAAAAGTTAAAAATGTTCTGAAACTCTTGGCTGCCATGTTTATCCTGCCATTCTTCGAACAGGTGAAACGTTTACTTCGTAGCTTCAGACATCAAAGTTGAACACGTAACATGAGCTTTGATTGGACATCATGTGGCCGGCAAGAAAAATCATATCGTTTTTATTCATTTTTCTTCATATAACACTTATTTTAAAATGCTTTTGTGCAGACTTTAAAATTCTACTATGAGCCAAAAATTTTACAGACTTTTTCAAGACTTTCCCACAAAATTCCATACTTAACACCTACACAAGCACCCCGAATTTAGTGCAAAATAGTCAGCGTTAACAAGTGTGGATGCAGTTGTGAGGTTTGTCTTCTCACCCCAAAGTGGATGAGACGAAGTGTCTCCTTCAGCGCTTCCTGTTTGGTTTGTCTGTAGTTGGAATAAGTCTGTTTGTAGAACTCAGTCACATCCTCCACCACCTGAAAAAAAGTAAATTGTTAGAAATTTTAGAAAACTCATTTACGTCCAACACACATTTTAAGAGCATAGATTGGGTCAAAAACGGACTCAAATTGTTACAGTCTGTGTGTTTGTACCCTCTCTCTGTTGGAAAGACCCCAGGTCCCAGCAGCCACCTCTGCAGCGAAGATGATGAGCAGGAAGAAGAAGAACTGAACAAGAAAAAAAAAACAGTGAGTATAAAAGCATCGAGACGAATGAAAACATGTCAAGATGAGTCATTTTTAAAAGAGGAGAAAAATGCTGTGGAAACTGGTTAAAAACCTTTGTCTCACCCAACAAACTGTAACATGTTTCTATCCAGATGATACAATTTTAAAAACATTAAAAAAAGTTATTGTTTCCTGATAAAACCCAAGTTCTTTCTGACAAAATGTGTCGAATCTCCACTAAGACTGATGGAGAGGGAATTTTAAGAGCTGAGCTGAATTATTTTGCAGAGAAATTGCATTTCATTTCCCTCATTAAAAACATTCATGGTTCATTTATTTACTGTTGGGTTTTTAACCATTTCATACACAAAACATTTATCTATGCAGATAGCATTTTAAACAAATTTGTCCCCAGATAAACATACTTTTCTTTATCTACTGAAAAAATGTCTTCAAACCGATGGAGTTTGAGTTTTGTAAATACAAATTAAAATCTACTTGACTGATTACAGAAACACAGTTTAGGTTGGGGATCTGTAGATTCTGATAACATCAGGTAAAAAAACAAAAAGAAACAAACAAAAAGAGTAATTGCATTTTATTTTGTTTCCTCTGACGAAAACAAACAAACTCACCAGGCCCAGCATGCATGGCGACTCTTTGATTGCTCCGCAGCATCCGAGGAAACCCACGACCATCATCAGAGCTCCGGCCACGATCAGTATGTACACACCTATAACACACACACACACACACAGTCCACTGCAGAGATTCAAGTGTACCAAACCGAAACCCAAGAATGTAGCACAACATTGACTTAAACAGAAAAGAGTGAAATTGTAATATGCCGTCTCAGTTATCAATAAATAACCATAATCTGTATTGATCAAAAATAATTGTGATCATCATTTTCACCAGAATTAAGCCTTATGTTGCGTTTACAAAGTGCCGACTCTGCATTTCCAACTAATAATCATCATTAAAATATACATAGCAAATTCAAACGTCGTATTTTATTGGACATATTTAATATACAAGTTTTCCCCCTAAGAACAAAGAATAAATGTTTGTATTTGAAAGAGTTTTTAAAATTGTGCAACCTAAGGTACATCTGCTATTCCGCCCATGTCCACCAGTGGGCCGGGCCCCATAGTTTTGGCAGTTCTGACTCTGGAGTCTCAGTTAAGTTTCATCCATTTTCTACAAACATGATTATAATTTTATTAGTTGATAAATTAAGTTTTTTTTTTTAATAAAATGCAAGAATTTGTTTGTGTCATTTTTCATATCTTATAATGAATCTGATTTGACAATATAGTCATCAATTCAGGCTCTTTGGAAATTATGAATTAGAACTACACGATACGTTCACATTTTTTGACGAAATAGCAACTGCAATGTATAATTGTACGACTCATCTGTTGAGTCTTTACATCAGAATCATCCTCAACAAACTTCATGCTTCAAAGCGCTGTTTGATTTGAATATTACACTTGGCCATATTACAAATGTAATGATTTTTGCAATTAAATTTCACAACAGGAGAATTTGGAACCAAAAGTTTAAATACAAAGTGACTCTGAATCAATGATGGACGTTTCTGTCGCTCCCTTCATGACAATGAGTCACAGATTTAAATATAAACAACAATAACCAGAGCGCTGATGTCACGAGTGCAGTGACCACACACACACACACACTCCTCCAGAGCCGCTATTAGCATGTTTGTCATTTCAGAGTGTTTCTGTGTCGCCTCGCCGCCCACTGCACTGGGCGAGGAACAGACAAAGACGCCGCTGTCCACCGCAGAAGAAAGACAGCTGTGTGTGTGTGTGTCCTCAGCTGATCCCTGTAAGCCCCACCAAAGCAGGTCGTTTCAGCTCTGCGTCCAAAAAGGTCACATTTAATGTTATAATAATCACTGCCACTAGGTGTCGCACTAGCAATAATGGCGCGGCTAATGGAGGCACCACACCTTTGAGCCACAGAGCTTCTTAAAGAATTCATGTTCATGACGAGCACTGCAAACTGCTCTTAAAGCTCCTGAACCGCAACGTTGCTGAGGCCCTTATAATGAAGATGGAGGGAAACACCAACTTCCTGTCTGCAGCTGCACTGATGGTGGAGCAGAAGTGAGAGACTTCAACCAGGAATCAATAAAAGGTAGACGTAAAAGAGATGGATGTGTGAAACAAATATGACAGTGGTGTTAGTCATAAAAGTAGCAAGTGTTTTTACTATTGATGTGAGTGGTAACCATTTCCACAAATGGAACGCACCGTCACCTAAATGAGAGCAAGTTGTTTGTCCAGCACCTTCTCATTTTATTTAAACCACAGGAGACTATATGTGGATGAGAGGGTGGAGCTATGGAAGAGGTGAGGGGGTGGAGCTTAGTCCAGTGTCAATCACCAAATAGCCAAACCCTAAAAAGTTCCACTGCATTTTTGCCCATTTGACTCTTACAAGAAGATCATCATTTGCAATGGACGCCATGTTGTATCAAAGAAGCCCTGCAGACCATAGACATGTGAGGACATCTCCTGAGGTCTTACCAGTGAAGAAGACAGTAGGCGAGTCCTGTCCTTCAAACAGTCCTGCTGTCCTGGAGTCAAAGCGCAGCCAAAGTCCAACAGCCAGAACTCCAGTCCCTGCCAACTACAGCAGAACAAAACACATTTCATTAGGTGGCTCAAAATAAGATAAGCCGGACATTCCGCCAACACATCTGGGTCGCCCCCTGGTGGTGAGGTTTGGGTACTAAACTCCATTTAAAAGGGTAACGGCCGAATTACATCGGTATGAAAGTACCAATTAATGTTATATCAAATCAGGGACAAATTTGAGTACCTCGAAGCACAGAGCTCCAGCTATTAATCAATTACTGAATTAATCACCATCTATTTTGATAGCTAATTTGATTAGTAAATTGTTTTATGATTTTTCAGCTTCTTAAATGTGAATATTTTTGGGTTTCTTTGCTCCGTATAACAAAGAAATATTATTAGAATAGATTAATTTTGTTTTGTGGACAATATAAAACATTTTAGATTAATTCATCGACAAAAACAAGCCTTTGTTTTAGAGATTTTCTGGCTTAACTTATTATAGGTTGTGAACAGCTTCACTTCTATATTTGTTTTAGGCTGAAACTTGTGTGACTGCACTTTATACTGTTTGGTCATTTGTTGTGACACCAGCAGAAAAAGAAAAGAGGAAGTCTCCAGCGTCTTGAACGACGATGAGGGTTAATGTTCTGTAAACGCTCTCAGGAGACTTGAGGCAGCAAACATCACTTTCCCTGGAGTTCACATTAGCTTTCATTAACCACATAACCACAGCAGCCCTCACCACCATTATCTGCTCCAAGACGGAGGAGCTACAAACAAATCAGTTTTGAACAAGAACAAATGTTTGTTGCTTCATTGTAAACAACCTGGAGAAAATTCCACAGTGGTATGTGGGTGAAAACTGAACATCTTTAGATGTTTTGCGCTTTTTGTTTTTTTTTTTAAAAAGGTGGAGCTTGTTGTCATGGCAGTGTTGTTATGCAGTAAAGCCACAGACTCACATGGACAAAAACAGTAATTAGAGCAGAGCTGCAAACAGGTAACAAAGTGATGAGGAGGAGGAGGAAGAGCTCCGGCACTGACCCTTTAACAAAAGAAAATGTACGCCAGTTTAGGTCTACAATGTCTTAAGAATATGTTCTTTATCTCACTGTTAGACAGACTTTTCCAAGAGGAAACTAAAGTTTGTAAACCACTCTCTCTCTCCCACACCAAAATCCATAGAGAAAATCAGTGATTTTAGTTTGCGGAGTCACAAGCGGCTGGTCTACTGCTGCCTCGTGTGGTCAGTTTGAGTTATTTCATTAAATGTGAATGCAGGATTTCAAACACCGAAGTAAAAAAAAAAATAACACATTTGAACTTACTGATGGAGGCAGCAGTTGATCGACAACTCCTGTGTGCTGTGATGTAAAAATCACTGTTTTTGTCTATGGACTTTGGTGTGGGAGAGTCTGTTTAACAGTGAGAAAGACGTGAACATATACTGAAGATTTTAAAGTAGTAAACTGTTTTTTTTCCCTTTTGTTCCCTCTCAGAAACCTGAACTATCCCTTTACGTAAAAGTAGCTTTTGGTACTCCTGTGCCAAATAAAGAGAACAAATCTCAAATGACATTAGGTTTCTAAATCTGCTATTAATTAACATGTGGGATTAATAATCAACAGACCCAGCTGCCCTCCCTTCTTTCTCTACGGCATCCACAGATTTAAAGTTTGGTGGTGGGAACAGTCACTGTTCAATCTTCTGTTTACACTGTGTTCATATGAAATAAACAGGAAGCAGAAGAACTTAGTGATTTAAAAAAAAAAAAATCACTGTCAGATTTGTTTTTGTAAAGTGGTCAAACGTTAAAATGCAAATAAAACACCAAAATTAGTTCTCATTTTCCTGATTTGATTCAATTTTTCAGTTGTATTTTTATGTCAAAATATCACTTTAAAATATTCCCAGTCAATAAAAGTAACACAAACACTCTTTTTTGTAGCTCCAGCCTGAAAACAAGAGCATCACATGTGCTTTAATACCAAGCAGGTCATTGTTCTACGAAGTCTCTAGCGAACGTTTTCCACTGGTGACGCATGATTGCATGAGCCCAAAAACAGGTGACTTCACTTTGCTGATTGTCTTAGTACATTTTGTATTTCAGCAGCCTCTGTTTGGAAGGAAAAGCCAGTTTTAATGCAAACTTTTGTTCCAATAAATTAAAGCCACAGTTTGTTGATTTAAAGTCTAATTTTCTTTTCACTCCTCTCTGGTTGTCAGTGAGACCGACAGAACCAGTGTGGATCCAGCTTTTCTGCTGCTCGCTGTGACCGTGACTGTGCTACATACCCAGAAGAGAAAGTTGAACACAAACACCAGGTATTTGACACACTGCATTCCTCCCATCATGGCTCCGAGCCGTGGTTCAGCGTTTTTAAAGAAATCCGAGGCAAAACACACAGCGCTGCTGTTTTGGTTCTCTGTGTTTAAATCTAAGTGTGTATGGGAGATGGAGTGAACCACACCCACGCCTGGTTCACCTGGGTATAGACAGGGAGGGAGTGGGAGGAGAGCTGTGGAGGAGGAGGAGGAGGCTGATTTACACCTGGAGACGAGGATCGAGGACAGGTGAGAGCGATTAATGTGCAGATAAACTGCATCAAACTGTTAGGTAAATGATAAAAAAAAAAAGTATTTATCATATTAAACTTTCCAAATTTATCAAACTAATACCAGCCAGAGGACTTTGAACTCCTTTTTTGGGGGTGGGGCTGTGTGACAGGAGCTTTGAAGAGTAAAATAAATCAAGAAGAACAAAGGAACAAGAGTGAGGATGATTATATTATTCCTGGGGTAAGATCGGCAGTGAAGACAGAAGAGCATGTGACTGTCCCACCTTTCATCTCTGCTGATCCCCTCCCCAAATATCTGTTCATCTGTCAAAAACCTCAGTGTGACCCTTGATTTTGTGTTTAAATTGGACAAACAAATCATGAACACAAGCTTTTGCCAACATAGGCTGCAGGCAAAACTCAAAGGGCTGCCTCCCTCCAAAAGATGTGGAAAGAGTCATCCATGTTTTTATTACTGTAACAATCTCACTGTTTGTTTTTAAATCCTTAAGCTTTTTTTGTCTGTTTTCCTGAATGTCAATAAAACAACAGTAAAGCCAGTGAGCGGTGAAGAGGGAGGGGGCGCTGTCTCCCAGTGATGGATGATGATGGAGCAGCCATTTTAAAGAAGAAAAGAAATTTCAGGTGTTTTAACTCGCACACAAACTTCATTTCACATCACTTTATTAACTTTTTTGCTCTGTTTCTGTTTATTTTGCATCACCTGGCCATTTTGCATCATGTCTTGAAGTCATTTTGCGTACATTTTTGAATAATTTTGAGATATTTTTTGTCACTTTTTAGGTCATTTTGCATCCTTTTTTGATCACTTTACATCACTGCATCATGCTTTCAGTTGTAGGTAATTTTGCATCATTCTGTGACACCTCCTTGTCATTTTGGACACCTGGACAAACTGGTGTTCCGGTTAATCCAAACACAGAACTAGACTTACTTGGGTCCAGTTATAACTCTATCACTTGCTTATAACTAACCTGTATCAAAACTCAATACTAGCTCAATTGCTGAAATGAGAATGTTTGAAAACTGCTTCACAAAACGACTAATTATACGAATAATAAAACGCTTTGCCATCGTCATCAAACAAAAAAGCATAGGCCCCAAATAACGCCAAACCCCAAACCCCATCTAGAAATCTGTTAATTAAATGTTTCTTTAACTACCGCAAAAAATACCGTAAACATGCAACATTAACCAAAACTATTTTTACATTATATAAAGATGCTCTTGAATTCGGCGCACAACATTTAAAAACAAACTGCACAAATTAGATGAAAACATCAACTTGTATTCTTATTCCTTCTTCTCAAAGATTAAATTTAGCCCAGATAAATAGTTAAATGTTTTATTTGTGTCTTACTGTTATATTATGTTAAATCTTAATGTTGCAATTAATGAAGTGAAATAAACACATTTAACGACTGTGTGGAGTTAGCTAGATAGCCAAACAATACTACACTTAATATTAGCATTAATATAATAATAATAATAATAATAATGATAATGTTTTAAACGTTGACACTCACCCAGAAGATAAAGTTAAAGATGAACAGGGCGTATTTCACGCACAGCTCCCAGCTGCTCAGAGCCGCCATGTTCTATTGTAAACGTATATAAATGTTATGTATTTTCGTGTTTGTTAGTAAAAACGTCCCGCTCGTTTCTTCAGTTTCTCTCGTCGTCAGTTCAATTCGGTGCGGGACCTATCGCCGACGCTTCGGGTGTGCTCGGCACTTCGGCTATGCTCGGCTTTGATCGGTCACTTCCGTCAGCTGCTGGAGGAGGAAGAAAACGCCCACACAAAATAAAAAAATAAAAACTGAAAAATACGTTTTTTTTCCACTGTTATTTTATTTTCCAAACATGTATACAACAACAATAATAATAATAATAAACTATAATTATAATAATAATACTTTTACAATGCAGTTTTTATGGAAGTCTCCTTCGAGATACTATTTCAAAAGTATGAGAAGGTATCTTGTAATAATGACATACATTTTCTTAATTACGACCAATCCTTTAGTCATGATTATTAATGAGGTAATTTCTTATTGTGATGTGTTATCTCATAATTATTCATTATTATCTCATAGACCTAACATCTAATAATTACTATATATTTTCTTGTAGTCATGAGATATTTTTTCATAATTATGACTATTATCTCATAATTATGACTTAATAGCTCATCGTAAGCATCTTAACTAAGACTTATCTCATAAGACTGACTTACTATCTCATTCATAATTAGGACTTATGTATATATATTTTTACGTTTCATTTCATGTTGCCTAAATGGGCTCCCGTATGTTTTAATCTTGGGTATGTTACTACATAGACTTTCATTTAATTAAATTGTATGAATTTTTGTTTGTTTGTGTTCATACCTTCTTTCAATTATCAGTCTCTAGCACTTTATACTACACACAATTCCTCCAGGATTAATAAAGTATTCTGTTTATGATCCTGATGCTACGACATAAATTACATATAAAGTTACAGTCAAAAAGTAATACTAGTTTTATTTTAATTTTTAACACTTTCCATTAATAACTACAGCCTTTACATGGAAGATCAAGAAAAGGTGTAAAAATGTAAACACATTTTCAAAACTACTATAAGTCTGTGGAGCAGTTTCATTATTTTTCTAATTTTTGCTATTTTTTTCTCATTAATAGAGGGTCTTTTATTCCTTGATTCCTATATTTTTTTCTCTATTCACACTACAACAGCAGAAAACATTACTAGAAATACATATACATATTACAAATACAAATACATATTTTCTGAAGAAGGGATTATTTCTCACTTTAGTAAAGAAAACTGAGGTGAAAGTGCATCATTCTCTTTTTGACCACTGGATCAAAACGTTATGAGATAAAAAAAAAAAAAAGGAAAGAATGTGTAGTCTAACTGCAGTTTGATCTGAGACTAAATGTTCCCACAAGTGTTTTTAAACTAATGATGTGATTTTATCTAAAATGTGTGAAAAACTGGGGCCAAAAAAACATGTTTCACCCGCAGTTAAATGACTAATATAAAACTAAATGAGAATCTGTGGAACAAAATAATACAGGTTTTGAATAAATGATGAGAAGAAAGAGAAGCTAAACAGCGAAGTTCATCACCAGCCTCTGAAATACCATCTGTTTGTGTGTGTGATGTCTGTTCTTCTTCATTTTCTTCTGACGAACAAAGCCGACAGTGTGAGCCGCCAACCCACAGCTGCTGCAGCTGCAACACAAACACACACACACTGATGACGACGCAATGATAAATTATTTCAAAATTTGTTGTTCATACAACTACTGTAGGTTTTAAATAATACACATTAAAGCTCACTTGTATTGTCATTTTAATAGCTTCATTTAATTTTGTAAAAGAAAAGCTGATATTGTTTAACTGCACAAAGAAAATGAATCAACGTTTGATTATCCATTCTCCTCCTCTTCATCATCCTTGTCTGAGAATATTTACTTTGTAGTGCAATAAACCCAAAAATGCAATTCTCAAACACACACACAGAAAAAATCCAGATACTAAAATACAGATAAATACAGTAACTACAAAGAGACAAAAACTGACAGACACAAAATTACTAAAAGACTCAAACAAAAAATGTCACAGACACACAGAATGACTGCAGGGATGTAACAAAAATACAACAAAAATGCATAAAACGACAGACAAACTGAGTCAAAGACACGAAATGAATGTAGGAAGAGACAATATGACAACAAAATGCATAAAACTAATATAAAAAACAAATTACTAAAAAAAAACAAAATAATGAGAGGTCAAAGGTCAACTAGGACACAATGAGTACAAAATAGCACAATAAATAATTTATACACAAAACCAGTTAAAAGAAACAAAACACTGTCACAAAGACACAAAATTACTCTTGAAAGATGCAAAACACCTCGGATGCATAAAACTGTCACAAAGATCCACAATTATTGTAGGCAAATACAATATGACAAAAAATATGAATTAAACTAGTACAAAAAAACCCCAGAAAATAACCATGTGAGATCAAATGTCAACAAGGAAATGCAAACTACAAAATTATATGAACAAATGACAACTAGAAAATTCAAAATACACTTCAAAGACGAATATAACTATAATAAAGAGAGAAAAACTGACTCAAATACACAAAATAACTATAGGGCAATAATAAAATGACAACAAAGATGCATAAAAACAAGTAGAAAGACAAAATTAGTCAAAAACACTATACGAGATCAAAGGTCAACAAGGACACATTGACTAGAAAACAACACAAAAAATATGACCCTTGGAAAATACAAAAATGATAAACACAATTTAAAGACACAAAAAGAGACACAAACATTGAGCTTTTGAGTCAGTGTTGGGGTTTGAAGGTGGAGGACATGTTGTCACGTGTCCATGATTAAGCCTGTTTCAGAGACATGTTTGTCTCCTGGTGGAGATAAAGTGATTAAATATACAGTCAGTGACAGAAACGTCTCAGTGTTTGTTTTTTCTTCTGTGAACAATGGCAACAACAAAACTGTCTTCATCTGTTTGACAAAGCTGTCCTTTAAATCCCTGTGTGTGTGTGTGTGTGAGGAGGGGGAGGAATGCCACACTTTTAATCCGAGAATTGAAAAGGGATAATGAGACGTTCTATATTTTAGTGCCATCTAGTGACAAAATCTGAGAAATGCAACAACACAGAGCTTGACCTTTGTGTAGAATGGACGCACACACGTGCATGAGTGTGTATTCTGTATTTCATTTCGACACATTTACATGGCTAAATTCACATTTGAAATGTCCACTCTTGTCCACTGTATTGGGGACAGAAGACTTGTCCTCACACTGCTATCAATCCAACACTTGTCAGCATAACACACACAATGACCACAAAGAGACACAAAACAACAACAAAGAGACACAAATAATCACAGAGACACAAAACAACAACAAAGAGACACAAATAATCAAAAAGAGACACAACAACAACAACAAAGAGACACAAATAATCACTGAGACACAAAACAACAACAAAGAGACACAAATAATCACAAAGACACACAAAACAACAACAAAGAGACACAAATAATCACAAAGAGACACAAAACAACAACAAAGAGACACAAATAATCACTGAGACACAAAACAACAACAAAGAGACACAAAACAACAAAGAGACAACAACAAGAAAGAGACACAAAACAACAACAAAGACGCAAATAATCACAAAGAGACACAAACAACAACAAAGAGACACAAAACAACAAATAGACAACAACAAGAAAGAGACACAAAACAACAACAAAGAGACCCAAATAATCACAAAGAGACACAAAACAACAACAGAGAGACACAAAACAACAAAGAGACAACAACAACAAAGAGACACAAAACAACAACAAAGAGACACAAAACAACAAATAGACAACAACAAAGAGACCCAAATAATCACAAAGAGACACAAAACAACAACAGAGAGACACAAAACAACAAAGAGACAACAACAACAAAGAGACACAAAACAACAACAAAGAGACACAAAACAACAAATAGACAACAAGAAAGAGACACAAAACAACAACAAAGAGACACAAATAATCACAAAGAGACACAAAACAACAACAGAGAGACACAAAACAACAAAGAGACAACAACAACAAAGAGACACAAAACAACAACAAAGAGACCCAAATAATCACAAAGAGACAAAAACAACAGAGAGACACAAAACAACAAGAAAGACACACAAAACAACAAGAAAGAGACACAAAACAATAAAAAGAGACAAAACAACAACAGAGAGACACAAATAACCACAAATAAAAAACCAGATACACAAATTTACAACAAAAAGACACAAACCAACCACAGAGAGACAGACTAGTATTAAAGCTGTGGAAAGCCTTGTGCCTGAGAGTATTTTAATAAAGTTTTTTATCATATGTGTCCATAGTAATGTAGAGGTTAAAGTGGTGTTTGCCCTAGTGCATGCTGGGAGGTTAATCTGGTCCAGTTCAGTGAACAACCTAAAATCCTGACTCTAGAAAATGATGGAACAGCCCTTTAGCTTCTGACCAATCAGATAACGTTCCTCTCCATTACTGGCCAATCAGAGAGCAGAGCGAAGTTAAGAACTCAGAGCACCTGCTCATAAACATACACACAGAGGATGGGCAGCAACATAGAGCCACGCGCCTCCGGGCAAACCGGCGAGTGACGTCATCCTTAACGAACAACCTCGTTCCCCGGTACAGTCATGGCTCGAACCGGCTCCGGAACTTTCCTCTCCCGCCGAAACATCAAGCTGGACTCGTTCCTGAAGCGGAACCTGGAGCGGACCGAGTACGAGCGGATCCGAGCCCACGAACCGTGCGTGGTGACGTCAGAGACCGTGAACAAGGTGTACATGCACGCGGTTGTGAGCCACGAGCGGGTGTACGTCACCGAGTACGCGCCGCGCACGCTTACCGTGGCCGTCACGTTCAGGCGCGTGCGCGACATCGAGTTGGTGAGTCAAAAAAAGAGTTATTTTTTTCACTTTTACGATGTTTTTAAACGATGCGAACTTTTAACATCGTTTAACCGTGTGAAATTTCATCAATTAAAATATGTAATTTTGGTAAAACTGCTGAAGAGGCCCGGCTGCAAAATCTTGTTGTTGCCCCCCCAACACACACACAGAGTCACTAAACAAATTAAATGTACTTGATTTTACAAGTTTACCTTTTTATAATTTGACAAATGTGTTCAAATCTTACTGTATTTTTTTTTTATCCCCGGCGTAATCTGATACATTTTATTTAAAAAAAAGTGCATATGTTATTGTCCCTGTCAAATAATTTAACAACATTTGATAAATAAATGTTATAATTGACCAGTTCTAACAGGTCAAGTGAAAAGCTGAATTAAATATAGTAAATGCCTCAAAGTTATGCAGAAATTATACAAAATTCCCAAAAGGAATGAAAAATAACAATTTGAATGTTCATAATAAACAAATAATTAACAATCCAGAAATAAGATATATTTGAGTTGTCTATTATTTTAATGTCTGATAACAAATAATAGATTTTTTTTGGTACTAATATTAACTTGACTTTTTACCAATATTTTTCAGCAGTAGATGTAGATGTATTCTAAGTTAATGTCCTTATAACACAAACCTGCTGCAGAGAAAGTGACTGTGACACAATATCTCTGCACAGGAAACACTTCTTTATCCACAGACCAAAATTAAACTGACAATAAGCTTAAAATAGCTTTACATTACGTTACTATGGTGTGTGTTTGTGTTAGAATTAGCCTCCAATTCTTACTCCATCATCTGGTTATGTCAGAGGTCAAAGGTTAAGCATCATCCTCACACTGTTAATCCTGTAACTGTCACGTCCCAGTCTGTGGTAAACTGTGATGCCTTCACTGTCACTTTTCTTTTCACCTTAAATTCTGTCACAGTGGAGCAGAGATCAAAGAACTTTTAACAATATTGTTCTTTTAATATTAGGGGTGGGGCATGAGTGCTCAATTATATAATTGTGTAAATTAATGGATTATTTGTTAAATTGTAAAATGTTGTTCAGGTTATTAGTGAGTATATTACAAAAAAAAACAACAACAACAAATCTGAGCAATGTTTTACAGATGATTATATCATTAAAAATGCCTGCCTTTTCCATTGAGGTTGCAGCAATGTAATGAAATTAATAAAGGTCACTGAATGCCTCTCATTGCTCAACATGCCGTAGATTCCACAGAAGTAATAGAAATTACACATGGAATTAAATGCATCATATAGTTCAACATGTGTACGCTGAAAAAGTAATCAAACTTACAAGGGTCACTGAATGCATCTCAAACGTTAACATGCTGTGGACCAGGCAAAAGTAATTACATTTACCAGGGTCAATAAATGCATCTTGTAGCTCAACATGCTGTCAAGCAGGGGTCTCAAACTCGTGGCCCACGGGCCACATGCAGCCCCCCCAGTTGATGCTCTGTGGCCCCACATTTATTAAATGTATTCAATACACTATTTAATTACATACTATCTTGTTAAAATTTTCTACATGTTATCAATTAAATTTTTGTCTTCTCTTTCGTCTCTGCCTGTTTTTGCTATTTATTTCATTTTGCAACATCATCATGTTCTTTTTTTGTGAACTACATATCAAAACAAACACTTTCATAGAACAAACTCCCCTTTTAACTGGAAGAAATCTCTGACAGAACCAGACTTAAAGATGTGCACTCATCCGCCTGGACCAGTTGAGGAGAAAGGAAAAATGAGGGAAAGAGGGAGGCGAGATAGAGACTGAGGAGAGAGACCAGGAGCAGATATATAACAGTTGTATCAAGTTTAAAGAGGACACTTCTGAATCAGTTATGTCATGTTTATGGAAGCAAAAGTTATAAAATTTACCAGGGTCATTGAACGCATCTCATAGCTCAGTACACTGTGGATTACTTTTGTGCATTAACTCAGTTTTTGACACCACACAGGTCAACGACCTTCCAGATTTCTTAAGTGGAAAGGACCGAGAACACTGTCAGCACATTCGTATCACCTACGTCACCACCAAGCCTCTTGAGAAGGGACGTGATTGGTTGAGGAGAGACAAAGGGGCGGGCTTTCCTCTTGTGGCCCCGCCTTTACGCAGAAACAGCCACTGTCCATCAACAACACATACCTTTAAAGGTAAACACTATCTCACTGTTAGACAGACTTCTCCAACAGGAAACCCAAGTTTGTGAACCCCTCACTCTCCCACACCAAAGTCCATAGAGAAAATCAGTGATTTGACATCACGGCACAAAGGAGTTGTTGATCCACTGCTGCCTCTTGTGGTCAGCTTGTGTTACTGAGGTAAAACTGAACAAGGATTTGACACACCAAATTTTTCAAAATAAGACATTTGAACTTTCTGATGGAGGCAGCAGTGGATCAACAACTGCTGTGTGCCGTGATGTCAAATCACTGGTTTTCTCCATGGACTTTGGTGTGGGAGAGTGAGTAGTTTTCCTTAAGTTGAGAAATCAATTTCCTCTACTGGATTAATTGTGTGTCTATATATTAAATATTAAATGTGTCTATATATTTTTAAACATTTAAAAAAATTGTTTAATTTTCCTCGACTGATTTTAAATCAGTGACTGATTTGAAAAGTGATCTGATCCTTATGTTTGTTGTTTCTTTCTTCTGAAATATTAAACCGTCCGGTGTCTTGTGTCTGACAGGATATCTTGCAGAGAGGTGAGCAACACACACACAGACACACACACACAGACACATACACACACACACACACACTCAAACAGGTGTTAAGTTTTTTAGGTGATATCACAGGACTGACTGTGGTTCTCACTTTTTAAAAGAATGTTCCATATAATTTTAAAGAATTTTGTGTGGATTTAATCAGCGGGAACAATCTAATCTCAAATTTTAAAAGTTCCTCTTCATTTAAGTTTACTTAATCATATAAGCAAATTAAAATAGTGGCAAATATCAAATAATATAAGAAATTGTTAAATAAAGGTCCCGTTTCAAATGATTGTTTTGTAAAAATGTTTTGTAATTTTTAGCTGGACTGAGGATGATTTTTTGTGAGATTGGAGTACAGAGACAAGTCCAGTCTTAAATCTGCTGTAGGGTGAGAATATTTGCAATTAGACATTAGGTTAGATGGAAAATTCCCCCAGTGAATTCTGAAGCCCAATTTCAAAATGTATTTTTAAGCTACTGAAGAGTGTGTGAATGTGTGAATGTGAATTTTTTGGGAAACAAAATAAGATAAAAACAAGACACCCTAAAGATACAATTCTGTTTCTTGTAAGCACTGAGAACTCTCACTTTAAATCTCAGAATTCTAAATTTTTCTCAGAATTCTGACTTTAAATCACAGAAATATGGCCTCCTTTTTATCATAAGAATCTCAGAATTCTCACTTTTTGTCATAATTCTGAGTTCTGATAATAAAACTGACTGACTTTAATCTCAGAATTGTGATTTTTCTTCTCAAAATTTTGACTTAAAATTGCAGAAATCTGACCCTTTTTTTAAAACCAGAGTTATGACTTAAAATTCCCAGATTTTGACCTTCATCCATCTTTCATTTACGCGGAGACTTACAAAAGCGTACCTTTACTTTCCTGCTCTTTTGTGTGTGCGAACTCTCCGTCGTGGTCGTCAGGGAAACAGACAAACTGTGCGAGCTGTTAAAATCTTTACAGTCTGTGGCAGGACGAAAGTGGAGATTAAAGGTTCAGTTCACAAACCTGCATTGTTTCACTGCAGCCTCGCAAAGTATTTAAACACCTTCACTGTTAGGAGGCGTTTGAATAGGTAACTCTGCTCCTGGAAACAGCAAATCAAGGCTTTAAAAATTCTAAATTGTCTTATTTTCTGGGTTTATATCAGAGATTTGCAGTCTCTCAGGTGAATTTCATTCAATATTTAGACTAATAGGTAAAAAAATATATATTTTAAAAAAGGGGGGGAGACAAAAGAAACCTGTTAACTTAATTAAAGTGTGTGGAAAGTGAAGATGTGAATAATTTGTGAAACCACCGTGATACACAGGAGGTTCAGCTGTGTCTATCTGAACCAAGTCACTGGAGAATCACTGTATAATGACCCTCTTCAGTGTTTCAGGTGACTCATGACTTATTCACATTAAAGAGAACAGTTCCACCTGCTCCTCATTAAGACTGATCACTGAAACACAGCAGGAAAAAGAACTGAGGGAGAACCAGAGGAGTCATGAGAGAGCCAGGAAAATACCAGAAATCAGGGAGGACAGAGCCCAAAAACAGCCAAGGAAAAGGCCGCGATGAAGACAGAAAACAATACATGCTGGAGAAAAAAAGACTTTAAGTATCCAAGACAAAAAAAATCACACAAGGGAAAAGCCAGAAAAAGAAAGAAAACATAGAAATGACAGAAAACAGTCTGAGAAATGACAGAAAACAGTCTGAGAAAGGACAGAAAACAGTCTGAGGAAAAACAGAAAACAGTCGGAGAAATGACAGAAAACAGTCTGAGAAAAGACAGAAAACAGTCGGAGAAAAGACAGAAAACAGTCTGAGAAAGGACAGAAAACAGTCTGAGGAAAAACAGAAAACAGTCGGAGAAAAGACAGAAAACAGTCGGAGAAAAGACAGAAAACAGTCTGAGA